>KZ451902.1:51816-85582 GCA_002786265.1 Apostasia shenzhenica | reverse complement strand
ATATATATATATTACATATGCTAGTTGGCAATATAATGATTGAAATGGTTATTAATTATATATATATATATATTACGTATGCTAGTTGGAAAGTAAAAAACTCACATAACAGGCACAATTTGGATTAGTAGTTTGGAGATAGACATTGTAAAAGATATGAATCAAAACTTGTAACTTTCTTCTAATTGACTTCTAAAACCCTTTTCATAATTTTCATAAATAATTAGTGAGAAATATTTTAAAATTTTTTTCTTTTCCTTGAATTACAAACGGTTAACCAAAGCATCTGTTCTTTCACTTATCCATCATTGTCTAGTCCTTTTAATTTTACCATTCCACTCTTATCAAAAAAAAAAAAATACCATTCCTTGAACATATTTTACCTATAACATATATATAAAAGAGTGAATAACAGGTGAAAAAAATTTGTCATCTCCTCTAAATGAATTGTTGTCGTCGTGTTTCGCTTCCATGCTTTGCGCCACGCTTCATCTCCACCACCTTCCCTGCTCATGTTTTCTTTTTCTCTCTGCTATCCTCTTTGTTTCGCTCTCCTTTCAAATGGGCGCCATCGTCTCTCTACATCTTTATCTATCTCTTCCTAATAATCGCAGTCGTTGACCTCCGTTTTGCATGTAGCGCAGCACGTGGACCAACCGTTGCTTATTTCTCATTAAATTCCCATGGAAAAACCTTTGGTCCCTCTCTGGCCTTTCAAAAAGCATGTCGGGAATCGAGAAGGGACTTATTGAACGTCACAACTCCCGTTCCAATGAGGCCCTCTCACTAGATTCCTATGTAGTACAAGATAGAAAGGGGCAGAGCAAGAGACGGCCTTACCATCTGTAAGAGCTCTCTCTCTATCTCTCCCCTCATCATAGAAGGGTTCTGATACTAGCGTTAGAGTCTACAAAAATTGTATTGCTAATGAAGATTAATATTTGTAGGCCCTACACCATTTCAAAGAGAGTTGAACAACAAAGTAGGACCAATTTATTGCGGCCTCCAAATTACAAGCTTGCTCTCTACATTGCAAAGGGATTCTGTTGGAGAGACGTTCGAATAGAGAGAATTAAGTTCTATTATTGGAGTAGTTGCACGCAATTTCACTGCCCTTTGCCTAATACCATCTCCTTTGCCTGCTTTCACTTAAATAGTAATATACTTCTTTTATAGTTCTATTGTTATTTCATATTTTATTTATTGAACAATTTCTCTTCATCACTAAAATAGGAGAATTATACTTCTTATCATTCAAATTTGCCATTTTAAGGTCAAAGTTCAAGTGCAATTATTAGTGATGCTTAAATTTCTACATTTTACAATTGTGGATGATCTTCTTCTAAGCCTCCCCTAACAATAAATCTTCATGTGATAAGCATAAGTTGCTTTATCCTCAGTAAGATTCTTATCATCTTATTATTACTTTGTTCTCAGTAAGACAAAGTGCACCCATCAGCCAATTTGGCATTTTCTTTTTCACGAAAAACAAATAACGTTTCTTAAATTTTGTACTCACATTGTCTAGATAAAATTGATAAAGGTGTACAAATAGAGGATCAACTCAAAAGCTATGAAGCACCGATACTTTGTGGAGCGTAACGTATCCGTATCGGATACCGATACTCCCCGATACTCCATCGATACATCACGTGACGTATCAATTTTTATTTTTAATTTTTAAAAATCTGATACTTGCCCGATACTGGTCTGATACTTTTCGATACTTCTAATAAAAGAAAAAAATGTTAAAACACTTGGTCTGGCCTACATGATAAAAAATAAAAATATATTATACATAAAACACAACTCATGCATAGACTCAAATAATAAGATTGAGAGATATACAGAACTCACATAATTGGGATTGCAAAATGCTTGATGCACGCTAGTGTTTCGACAATAGAAAAAAAATTTGGTATTCACAAGCAATTGTATTATCTAATTTTTCTATCTCAACCATACTATGTTTACTTCTGTTAGACACCGATCACTTTTTTTACTTTAATCAAGCTTATATTATGAAAAAAATAAACTTTGGTCTTTTTATTTTGTTATTTATTTAGTCAAAGACTCAGAGAGAGAAGGGCATATATCTACTTTAACCAGATTAGTATATCTGAGTTTATGTCACATTATCTATATTATTTTCAAATATATGTTGTTTGCATCGAGCTAATTAATTTAGGTCGGATTCAAATTAAAATTGAAAATAATTTACTGATTTATTTTTAAACTCATTAATTGTTGAAGGATATTTTTATTTTCGAATAATTACCTATATGCCACACCATTTAGCTTTCTTTATGCATTACCCATCCATTCTTAGTTAATTATACTATGCACACTCAAAACAATACAAAATCTTACACAGACACACTTTAATTTGTTTTCATTATAATGAGTAATTATAATTTAGGATAATTATCTACATGCCACACAATTTAATTTTATTTATGCCTTACCCATCTATTCTTAGTTAATTACGCTATACACACTCAAAATATTATAAAATCTTACATATACACATTTTAACTTATTTCTATTATAATGAGTAATCATAATTTTTCAATAACCTAACTATAGTTAGATTACAAAAAATTTGAGCCGTTCATCATATTATTTTAAGAATATTTTAATATATTTTGAGTGAAAAATTCTAAACCTTAATATTTAGGTGGTGGGAAAGGAAGGAGATCTCCGCGACGTGAATTGATTTTAGGACAAATCAACGCTTTAGTGTGGTATTGAGGAATGGAAAAATATGTACCATTAAGAGTAAAAATATAATTTTAATGATTTATTAACAGAATATTTTTTTTTTAAAATAGATTTTGATTAAGTTTAAACTCAAATTTGTGTATGTAAGATTTTGTAATGTTTTGAGTGTGCATAGCATAATTAACTAAGAATTGATGGTAAGGCATAAATAAAACTAAATTGTGTGGCATGTAGGTAATTATTCCTTATAATTTTTCAATAACTTAACTATAACTAGGTTACAAAAAATTTGAACCGTTTATTATATTATTTTAAGGATATTTAAATATATTTTGAGTGAAAATCCTAAAACTTTGATGTTTAGGTCGTGACAAGGGAAGGAGACATTCGCGACATGAATTGATTTTAGGACAAATCAGCGCTTTAGTGTGACAATGAGGAAGAAACAAAAAATGTACTATTAAGGATAAAAATATAATTTTAATGATTTACTAACGAAATATTTTTTTTTCAAATAGATTTTGACTGAGTTTTAACTTAAGTGTGTGCATGTAAGATTTTGTAATATTTTGAGTGTGCATTGCGTAATTAACTAAGAATGAATGGTAAGGCATAAATAAAACTAAATGGTGTGGTATGTACGTAATTATCCCTTTTATTTTTTGTAGTTCAATTGTCTATAATATTTTTTAGTGATATTAATATTGTTTAAAAAAATATAATTAATTTGAAAAAAATTTAAAAGATATTTTTGAAAATTATAACAACAAAATGTATAAGTTATTATAATCTACCATAGATTTATATGTTGAATATGAGAATATAACGTATAAAAGTCGTATCCTGACGTATCCGTATCATACTTTTTTTAAATTTGACGTATCGTCGTATCCGTATTGTATTGTATCTGCATCGCCGTATTGTACTCGTGCTTCATAGCTCAAAAGCTTCAAGTAATATATGAAGATTAATTTTTTTGCATAAATTATAATTTTCTTGAATTTTTTTTAGAACATTACAAATAGATGATAACACAATATGTTTTCGTATATGCAGTTGCATTTCTATATATGTCGTAGTTAACAACAGTGGTCAATATCAACAAAGTGGAGAAATGCATCGGGAGTATTATATAATAGAAAATTTTACTTAGATTTAGTAAAACTGGTAATGTTATATATATATAATAGCAATTTTCATACATGTTTACTTTATGTAATTGACATTTATTCCTTTAGAGGATAGAAATGTCTGTTATAGTACGACTATTAATGTTAAGGATTTAGTAACTTTTTTAAAAAAAATAGATTTAGTAACTTCTTGATAAAAAAAAATGTCTCAAGACTATTAATGCTAGATTTAGTACGACTATTAATGCTAGATTGAGACAAATTATGCTCCTCCCATAGAACGGCAAACTAGCTTAAGAGTCTAGTTAACATGTCTCAAAAAGCAAAATGGTGTTCCAAACTATTGTTCATCCTTTTTGGTAACTAAAAATTGTTGAATATCTTGATGTCATCATCTAGATGAAGATACGAAAAACATCCACGTATGCCCTTTATAGAATATCAACTGTTTGCGGTGAAGGATAATTTATTGCCTCTTTATAGGAAATAAGTCAGGCTACCTCAATGGAAGGGTTCTGCGGGATTACAATACATGTTAACTAGAGTCTTAAGCTAGTTTGCATGATTTTTCTCTTGACAATCCTCAAGTTTAAAACTAATTAATAGTCATGAATTGTCTACTCATGATAATCTATTGTTGTGAAACCAAATTTCATAGTTCTAGTACTTCATGTTGTAGCATATGTGATTATTTGCCATCCTAAATAAACCATCTCAAATGATTCCTTTGCAGTTTGACATCAAATTATGCAATCATTTTTGAGAATTGATTGGATTAGATATGAAAGTTATGCACGAAAAGTGCCTAGAAGCATTATACTTGGTCCATTTGTGCAGAGTCTAAATGATCCAGTGCATTACAAAGACTGCAAACCAGTCAAGATAAGTCCTTGAGGTATTCCCATTCATTTATACAAGTGTTGCTCTTGTTATGTAAAATAGGTAGTTTCAAATACTTCTGCTTTAACAATAATCCTTGAACAATGGTAAGGTTCAGTTTTCTTTGGTCTTCAAGATTTGAAACAGTATTAATACTACATTTGTATAACATGGTCATTGCACGGTTTTTACTGTTGGCATGACCATGGATCATTATATTCTTGTACCATAATGTACCATATTGTCTATTTTAGTCAAGTTCATAAAACTTGTTGAGTGCAATTTTTGAAGTTGACTAAAAATGGAAAGCTTCCTTATAGCTCTATAAAGGATGGACATAATTATATTTTATATTTCTCTTAATTTTTACAAATAAATAAAGATCAAGTTGAAATTCTTCTTACATTTCTTAGACCATAGTCACATTTGTGATCCTCTTGCAATTAATTAGTTTCGAAGCAACGAAAAATCAAGATTAGGTAAAATATGTGGCTTCAAATGACAATAAAATTTGGTCTGTGTATATATCCTTTATAAGTTCATGCTTGTTTCTATTAGCTGAGTACACTGTCCGTACACAATCATAAATATACTAAACATTACTAAATAGTTTAATATTGCACGTGCACAATTGGTACACTTAAAACTGCCATTGTGACCAATCATTTTAATAAATGTCATATATATGACTTTTTTCAAATTGTTTTGACTTGTGCACCCATAGGAAGAGCAATATTGTTTATATGATTTATGCAACATAAAAGCTAAAATATTTATTAGTTAAATACTTTTCTCAAACAATGCATACCTCATTATTTTTATCAAATTAAACGATACCAACTCTTTGAGCAAGTTGAGATGTAAAAGCGCTACATGTAACATATTGCAAATGTGGTGTCATTCTAAAGACTACAAGCAAATTATATTGTGCCCAAGGTTAAGGCGATTTGAAATTTAGTGCTTTCTCGCACACTACAGCTTGACGAGTATGTAGAAACAATAGTAAAAGAATTCTTAAAAAAAAAGTTCAAGCATATACTTGGGCATTATTGTGGAAATGGTATCGAAGGCGTTGCTGACATGAATATAGAGGCATGCTTCCGTACAAAATTTGTTGCCCAACTACACAAAAAAATGGGGAAAAAAGAAGTTTGAACTCAAAATAATAAGAAAAGAGGCTAAAATGTAATAATGACACATCCAGTAATAAATGATCCAAACCTCATTCACCATTTGAAGGAGCTCTTCCCGATCTGCATTTTCAAACCATCCTTTTGAGCAGGCATTCTAATAGGGACATAGAAAAAGTTTATTAAAGTACATCAAAAACTAGGTGACATCATAACTTAAGATTGACCAGTCTACAAATACATATGTTTTGTATATAGACACACCGTCAAAATATTGACAATTTTTGAATAGCAAATCAACTATGGTGGCACAATATCATTACCAAAGATTAGAATAAAGGCATTTTTGAATAAGTTTAGGAGAAAAACTAGCTATCTTCAGAAAGAAAGGTGTATGCTAATAATGCAATAAATAAACCTCAGCACAGGTAACTAATGCCTAATCGCAATTAGCAAACTAGAAACCAACCCCACCTTTCTAAACCTAACCAATCTATCTATACTATTATATTAAAGATGGTACAAGTCGTTAAAATTTTGAAGTCTCCAAAATGCCCATGCTAATTTCAATAAATAACATTCAATCTCACTGGGCCACCATTGAAGCCCACATAATATAAAATTATTTTTAAATTTTTAATTAAAATTTTGAAGTCTCCAAAATGCCCATGCTAATTTTAATAAATAACATTCAATCCCACTCGGCCACCAGTGAAGCCCACATAATATAAAATTATTTTTAAATTTTTAAATACAGATAATACAATCCCATGATGAAGCCTCCTTGCCAACAGTTTCCTCAATACTTCACTTTCCAAAATATTTTGATCAATTTTAATAACACTTTGATTTTATTAATTATCATACATTTAAATATAACATAAAATATAAAAAAAAATTATTCTAAGACTAAAATTCTACTTTTAATCAACTTTGAGTTAAATTAAGGCTAATAACAAATTGAGTTTGAGGAAGTTTACCTAAGTTAAAACCTGAAGTTTTCAAGTTTGAGTCGAAATTGATTCTAAGTCCACATAAATCTATTGATTTTTAGTCAATTTTAGAATTAAATCAAGCTTAAATGTTAATACTTTTTCGATTTCAAATGTTTATTTATGTATAACGTATATCCCATCTAAATTTTTAAAAATATATTTATTATGAGCAAGTAAAATTTAAATAATTTAAATTGTAGAGAAATCAAGCTGAATAAAATATAAATTTTAACTTATTTTTAAGTTTCAAAGAGAATGTTCTAGTCCTAAACTTGACAAAGCAATTATAAATAAAATTTTTCAATTGTAATTTAGAGTAAATTAAAATATTTATATCAATTTGATTTTATATATTTAACTAATTATATTCACTTTTTGTTATTAAATATTAATTATTTAATATAATTTTGATAGTTTATATTTATAAATAATGGTATAAATATTTTAATTTATACCCTAAACCCTAAAATAAATAGTGATATCATCAGTAGGATCCAAACAGGAAGGATAAAATACATTTCAGAAAAAAAGTAGAATGAATAAAATGGAGAAATGCATCTAGTGTGTTGTGCAACAGAAAATCTCTATTTATACTTAAAGGTAAAATTTACAAAAAAAAAATAAGTACAGCTGCTTATTCGATTGGCTCAACTCGAAACTGAACCGATGCGATCCAATATAAACCGGTTCAACTCAGAGCCAATTCAACCCAAAACCGATTCAGTTCGGATAAGGTCCAACTAGTTTCGATTTAGGGAACCAGACCGGTCTGGTTCCCCACACCTATAAGTCTAGAACCAATTCTTTGTTTTTTTTTTTTTGCACCATGCATAGCCACATCCTGTGCAGTCGTACGCAACATGTGCACAATTGCACTGGAAATGCTGCACGCACTATCCATAAATGTAAAATTTTTACATTATAATATGTAATTAAAATATTAATAGTTTAATAAATATTATATTTATTTATATATAAATTTGTGTGTCAGTGGTACCCAAACTAATTCCCTCGATTTTTTTGTTTTGAAAGGCCGCAGTGCATAAATTTTTTATTTATTTAAAATTTTTTATTCAAATTTAAATTTCCACTTAATTTCACCCACATAATTTATTTTATTTATAACTCGTTTCATGAATAGATTAATTGATTTGGCACTATATACAGCTCAATGAGCATTGACTAAATAAAATGACCTTAAATTTTAACTTCATTCTCTATAATCTTAATCCCTAAAATTCTAAAAATAATATCTTTAGCAAACAGGCATCGATACATGAAGGAAATTGTTGCTCATGCCAGCATAGTTTCAACAATTTGTGAGAATAAAATTCAGAGATTGTCTGACGATAACGACGTTGCCGATCCGAACTACATTTCGGAGAACCAACGTTAAAATGATGAGCAAAGGCAAGTACTTTTAGTTGGAGTTGGTGCACCGATACAATCATCTGCAAGCATGACACAAGCTCATCTAATGCGAAGGAAGGTATGAGAATTCTATAATATTATTCAAAAGGAAAATACGAATTCGAGCACAATTGAGAAATTTGCAGCCTATAAAATTTGTAAGAAATAATATTCTTACAAATTAAGAGAAGCCAGAGAAGGGACTGGCACTTTTAAAAAATACTTTAGTAAAGTTTCACAACTTCGACTAGAAAACGTGCCAACCACTATTGTTGAGCCCTCCCAAACCCAGATAAATTCATAGGTTGAATCAAGGCTGTTAAAAACTAAAAAGGGATCAGCATTTTTGACGTGGAAATTGGTGAGACGGAAAACCACGGCGCCTCTTTCCGGGCGGCTTTGAAAAGGGTTCACTAGTCGAAAAACAGGTTACAGTAGAGATTTCTGGAGAGGTTTAGAAGAAAAAAAAGAGCCCCCTCTTCTCTTGTTACATCACAATTTATAGCCTGAATTTTTCTCAACTCTGACGTGTGGGGGATGGCCTAGAGTGCTTCAAGGACCATCTCCTCTGTCCTGCAAACCGACGGCCATGCTGGTACGGATGTACGGCGCCTGACGCAGGCCATACCTCTTTAATGGGGTGCGAGGGGCCATTTCGCACACTCTCTAAAGCAAACCATACTGGTACAAATGTTCGACTTGAAGACTCTTCGGCTTGAGGTTGTTCGGCTTTTAGGAGGTCGTCTGTCGTTCCCCTTGCGCCGTCGGCCTGATCTGTGAGGATGGGCCCTCTCCACGTGTACGCTCCAGATGTCGCTTTGTGAATCACGAGGCAACATGACCCCGCTGGTCCTAGACGACGCGCATTGATGCGCGAGCCGGTCCACGTGGCCTCCACACAAGCGGGATGGCTCCATAAAACGCCTGCGGATTGCCGCTCCGTAGAATTTTCTGTTCTCCAGAGAGAGGGAGAGAGAGGGAGAGAGAGGAAGAGAGAGGAGGATGGCGTTCTTTAGTGTCATGCCCGAAGATGTGGTTGACGTAGTTCCGCTCGCAAAGCGTTCGCTAGGGGAGCCAGAGGAGGCCCTGAAAAGGCCGCGGATCACCTTCTCCGGTTCGGGAAAAGCCAACGCTGAGGTAGGGGGTTCGGTATGCACGACCCCGAGGCCGCCTTCTGGGCGGGACGGCAGTGTTCGAGTTGTTTCCCCGATGGAGAGTACCATCACCATGGCGGATGACGAAGCGCCACCCACGGTGAGAGTGGTTCTGCCAATGGTCAACCTCATTGTTCTTGCGGTTAAGGAGGCCGTCGCGCTGAAATCGGTTGCGCCAGAACGGTCTGGAGACTCGATCGGCACGGCCACCTGTTCGGGAGGAGCCGAACCTTCTTCTACCGTGTTCAACGCGCGGTATGCCGCCCGCTCAATCTATCAGAAGCTCGAAAACATCGAGAGGACCGGGGCGACTAGAAAGCAGGTGACGGGGCAAGAGCGGAAGGTTGATGAAGCAACACGAAGTATCATCAAAATAGCATCTTATACAGCGCCTGCGCGATTGGTAGTCAATGGCACTCCCCTTCTCGAAGTCCTAGGCCACTCTTATACCCCAGCGTCTACACGACTGACAGTCAAGGGCACTCTCCTTCTCGAAGTTCTAGGCCGCTCTTACACCCCAGCGCCTACGCGACTGGCAGTCAAGGGCACTCCCCTTCTTGAAGTCTTAGGTCGGTCTGACACCCCAGTGCCTACGCGACTGGCAGTTAAGGGCACCCCCCTTCTCGAAATATCGAGCTGACCGCAGCCTGACTGGCAAAATTATTTCACGATAGAAAATCAGCTCAATTATCATTACAAACAGGTTCTTTTCAAAAAAACCATTACAAACTCTCTGGGTTACAAAACAAAGTCTAAAACTCCTACAATTCACTATCCCCTCTCGAAGTTTCAGAGGGGGAGTCTGTTTCGATTTCGGCACCAAGAGTTCGGGGAACTGCCTCCAAGGGATCTCGCTCTCGAAGGGGTGACACAGCGAGTGCCTCCCCTACAGCCTCCTCCGACTCTGCCTGCGACCCCTGCTCGACAGCTTCCTCCATCCTTGCCAACTTGGCCGTAGAGGGTGTGACAACCACCTTCATGTTAGACACAGAGGCGAACTGTCGATCCAGCCGCTCCGCTGACATTTTGAAATAGGCACACTTGTATCACTGGCTTCGCGACCTGATACATTACGCCATGTCCAACCCTTCAAGGTCTTCTCGCATCACCATCCCTCGATCGAGAAGCACGGAATCAAGCAGGTTGACTGAACTCTCCAGCGCCTCATTGATAATGGCTTTGAACTCGGCGACCACCTCCTCTCAAACATCTCCGCGATGTTGGTCCAACGATTCCTCGTGTAAGCGCAATTAAGGCGTAATTAACGAAAATCATTGATGGCGTGATGTGACTAATTGCTTGGCCCGAGGCAGCGTGGGTAGGTGTCACCCTCAGGAAGCCAAACTGTTGGGGAGAGGTTTATAAAACTTACCCTTGTGGCCCCCACCGAAGTTGTTTCTGACCAAGATGGTAAAGAGGTCGCGCAGCCGAGCGAGGGAGATGTGGAAGGATTTCGAGAGGGTCGCCGGAGAGACGTGTTGTCTTCCTCCGCATACGTTCGATGCGGAGGTCCAACAGGTCTGGGGGCGAGACGCCGCCCTAGGGCTCGAGTTCCCTTCGGAGGTGGTGACGTTCAAGTCCCCCCCGGAGGGGAAGATCGCGATCTGTCTCCACCATCTTCGGGGTGGGCTCTTCCTCCCCTTCCAACCGGAGTTCGTGAACGTGTTCAACCACTTCGGCATCGTAAAGGATATCCGCGCATGTTGGTGGGGAACCCTCTTACGGTCAATCTGATTTCGCGGATGTCCCAGGGGATGCCGCCGGCGAAGTCAGCACAATGTCCCCAGGAGGGTCGGCAAGGCGAGGTTCTTGGGAGATGGTATTGGTTTCGAAAACCCCCACTTCCGAGTCATGGACGAGATCTGAAGGCACGTCCACGATGCGGAGGATTATTTGCGAGAGTTGATGGAGGATTATTTGCGACTCTCTGGGATATATGTTATACATAATGGCAGTTTCAAAAAAATCGAGGGATGATGTGATGGCAATCTTCGTCGTTATCGCGTAATTTTATTCCTTCCCGGCGATTGACCTCCGTATAGGAGGGTCGTGAGCTTATTTTCCGATATAGGACAATTCATTCCTGTGCCAATCTCATCACTCATTATTCGACCTAGAAAACTGCCAAGAGCCGCACTTTTCCTCATTAATTTTTTCTCTTAGGACATCACCCAGCGATCACTTCACGCCCTCTTCGGCCATGAGAAGGGATTTTAATCGATTTTATTTTTATTTACTTGTTTGCACATTGTACTATCTCCTATATTATAAATAGGAGTGTCCTCTCACCATTAGATTTATGAAATTGAATTATTGAAAGATCCAAAAACTTTCATTACGTCTAACAAGATTTTCGTACAGGCAGGAGATTCAAAAAAAAAAAAAAAAAAGAGAGAGGAAACCCAAATCTAATGAAAGCCCGACAATTTCCCTCCTCCAACTCTTCGACGCGCGACACCAGGTCAACCTTCTCTTCCTCTAGCATCTCGATCCGCACCCTCATTGCCGCCAGATCGGCGCACTTCGCTTCCAGAACCTCAAGCGCCTTCTCTGCCTTTGACGGGTCCAGCCTTCGGAGACTCGGAAAGTCTCGTCCTGTCTCGCCAGTTTGTAGGTGTTCGGTCCAAGCACGTTGCGGATTATTAACGGGCCTTCCCAATTGGAGTCGAGCTTTCCAGGGGGCATGTCCCTTCCGGCCGTGATTCTCAATTTTAGGACCAAGTCACCCTCTTCGAGTGGTCTTCGACGAACGTGCTTGTTGTAGTTCGTCATGACGTGCCTTCTGTGCTCAGCCTGCCGAAGGGCTGCCAGTTCATTTTGTTGACGACATTCGAGAAGGTGTTGTGGCTCAAAGTTACTGGCGTCGACTCGGGGGGAGTATATATTTAGGTCGACCCGTTGCAGTTGGCAGTGTTCAGTTGAGTCCCCAAATGATGGCCGACACCTCATCGGCCCATGAGGATCTGGCGCCTTCAAGCCATCTCTTTAGCGCCTTGAGAAAATTTTTGTTGGTCGCTTCGGCTTGAACATTCAACTGGGGGTGTCGAATTGAAGCGAAGTAAAGGTTGATGCCGTTCTCGGAGCAGAGGTCTCGAACGGGACGGCCTGTGAAGGCGGTCCCGTTGTCGCAGACCAAGGAGATGGGGATTCCAAACCGGCAGATGAGTTGTGTCCAAATGAAGCTCTTGACGCCTGAGCTTCTTGGTTGTGCCACCGCTTTAGCCTCCACCCACTTAGAGAAGTAGTCGGTCGCAATTAAGGCGTGTCATAGGTTCCTGCTAGATCTAGGGAATGGGCCCAAAAAGTTGAGTCCCCACATCGAGAATGTCCAGGAACTTGCCAGCAGTTCGAGCTACGATGCGGGCTGTGTGGGGATGTTCGAGTAGATTTGGCACTAAGGGCACCTTTTGCTGAACTCTTTGGCGTCCTTGTAGATGTTCGACCAGTAATAGCCCTGCCGGAGGATTTGAAGGGCCAGGTTCTGTCCAGCCGCGTGTGCACCGCACTCGCCGGAGTGGACCCGCTCTAGTATTGTCTTCACGTCTTCCTTACGGACACACTTCGCCAGGGGCCAGGAATAGCAACGTCTGAATAACTAACCTTGCAAGAGAACATACCTGGCGGCTTTCGCCCTGAGCTTGCGAGCCTGGTGCCTATCTGACGACAGTTCGCCTTCCCTTAGGAAGCGTGAGATCTCGTCCATCAGTCTTTCGAGATGGGAGTGACCTCGAAGACTTTAGGTCTGTCGTAGGCCGATGTCAGGATGTCTTGGTCATCGCCTCTTTCTTCTTTGGCCGGCTCATCCGCAATAGTGTTCATTTCTCGGGGTATGTGGAGCAATTGCGTCTGGGCGAAGTGCTGCAGAAGGCTTTTGGCTGTGTGCAGGTACTTCTTGAGCATCCCATCCTTCGTGTGGTATGTTCCCCTTAGCTAGTTGACCATAAGCTTGGATTCGTTGTAGATGCGAAGGTATTGTGCTCCGAGGCCTTTTGCAAATTCGAGCCTAGCGATGAGGGTTTCATATTCAGTTTGGTTGTTTGTGACGGGAAATCTTTATCTTCCCGGACCTTTTGAGGCAGATTCCCCAGGGACTAGTGAGGACGGCCCCGACCCCCTGAACGTGCTCGCCGGAGGCTCCGCCTACTTACAAGGCCCAGGGTTGCTGGTTCTATGGTGATTCTGGTTGCTCTGTTGTGGCGAGCTCGGCGACAAAATCTGCGAGCACCTGGCTCCTCGATGCGGACCTCGAAATAAAGTCCACATCGAACTTGGAGAGCTCCACTGCCCATTTCTGTAACCTTCCGGAGATTTCGAGGGAATGAAGTATCCATCGGAGAGGTTGGTCGGTCATTACTTTGACGAAGTGAGCCTGAAAATAATGACGCAACCTGCGGGCAGCGGTTATTAGTGCAAATGAAAGCTTTTCGAGAGGGGGTACCTGAGCTCGGCGTCGCGCAAGATATAACTGACGTAATGGATGGGGTGCTGATGTCATGCTTCCTCGCGGACTAGGACTGCCGAGACACAGCCGTCGGTGGCATTGATATAGAGGAGGTCTTTGCCAGGAGTAGGGGCGGATAGCAGCGGAGGTGAGAGCAGGTACTTTTTTAAGGAATCGAACGCTTGCTGGCAGTTGTCATCCTAGGAGGTGTGATCTCCCCGAAGGACCTTGAAAAACGGGAGACACATGTCCCCCACCCTGGAAATGAACCTGTTGAGCGTCGTAATTCTTCCATTCAGTTTCTGAATGTCTGATACTGTTCGAGGGTCCATGTTGAGGAAGCCTGAATTTTTTTGGGGTTGACCTCGATCCCCCTGGTCGATACCATGTGACCCAGAAACTTTCTGTAGGCGGCGCCGAAAATACTCTTTGAAGGATTCAATCTAATGTTGTGGGCCCGACAGGTCTCGAGTGTTTCGCAGAGGTCTTTGAGGTGCTCCATCCCGCTTCGGCTTTTGATCAAGAGATCGTCCACGTAAGCCTCCATATTGCGCCCCTTTTGCTTCTGGAAGACTCTGTCGATCATCCGTTGGTAAGTGGCTCCCGCACTCTTCAGGCCGAACCGCATGACTTTGTAGCAGAACATCCCGTGGTCGGTTATGAAGGACGTGTGTTTTTCATCTTCTTCTGCCATCCGGATTTGGTGGTAAGCAGAGAAGGCGTCCAGAAAGCTCATCACGAAGTGTCCTGCCGAAGAGTCGACTAGCCTCTCTATCTTCGGCAAGGAGCAAAAATCCTTGGGGCATGCTTTGTTGAGATAAGTGAAGTCCACGCACATTCGTCACTTGCCTGTGCTCTTTTTTACGACGACCACGTTGGCCAACCACGAGGGGTAATCGATTTCTCTGATGAAGCCTGCTGCGAAGAGCTTTTCGACTTTTTCTCGTATGGCACGTTGTTTCTCACTGCCGAAATTTTCTTCTTCTGTCTGACGGGAGAAGCGTCGATTTTGAGGCTTAGCTTATGTTCGGCTACGCTTCTGTCAATCCCGGGCTATCCTCGGGTTCCCAAGCAAACACATCAAAGTACTCAGAAAGCAACACCGTTAGAGCGGGCATATCATTTTCGGAAAAATTCTTGGAAACTAGTATAGATTTTCCGTCCGCGACGGTTACATGCTTGCTCTGGTCATTTGGGGGGAGCGTTTGGTCTCTGGGGTGGAGGTGTTCGGTGTGGTGGCGAGAGTTGACTTCAAAACATTTTCGGGCGCCTGCTCTGTCTCCTGTGATCATTGCAACGCCGAGCAATGTTGGGAACTTGATGCACGGGTGAAAGGTAGACGGCACCATCCGAAATTGCGCCATTGATGGTCGTCCCAAGATTGCCTTGTAGCCCGAGGGCGCGTCTATCAACATGAAGTCTACTTGCTTCGTTTCCCGACTGGAGCCGTCCTTGAGGGAGAGGCGTGGGGGAGCATATCTTGCGGGTCAGTAGACGTCCCCGGAGAAGCTGGACACTATCATCGAAGGAGGGAGAGGTTTGCACTAGCCGATGCCCATCTCTTTGAATGCCCGCAAGTAGAGAATGTCGACAAAGCTTCCGGTGTCGATCAGGGTGCAATGGTTTCAGCGACGATAACTATGGGGTCGTCGTGGTTGACACCCCCAACGAGTAAATCACCTGCACCGAAAGTGATGTCAGGTAAAAGGGACGAGAATTCGACGGCGTGTACCTGGTGATGACTCGGGCCGAGGTGACTTGGCCAAAGCCGAAGATTGACAGTACGACCTTCTTCTCGCTAGACTTCGATGGTAAGCACGTTGCGGAAGCTGACGGTTCGCCTTGGGGGAACAGGGTTTTGGATGTCTTCGACGGCATCGACTTTCTTATAACCAGAGAGGTGGCCATTCTCTATGTACTCATTGATGAGTGTGCGAAAAAAGCGGCATTTGTAGATTTTACCATCTGAGTCTGACGACACTGTTCTAAGACCATTAATTGATATTGGGCACTCAAACTGTAATGCCCATGGCCGAAGAGGGCGTGAAGTGATCGCTGGGTGATGTCCTAAGAGAAAAAAATTAATGTGGAAAAGTGCGGCTCTTGGCAATCTTCTAGGTCGAATAATGAGTGATGAGATGAGCACAGGTATGAATTGTCCTATATCAGAAAGGGAGGGAGATCCTGAGCCGTATAAGTAGATAACATGATCTCAAATTGTAGAGGCGCCTTTTAAAGCAAAACCGTAAGGCTAATGATAGAAAACTCCGTAGTTAAGCGTGCTTGAACTGGAGTAGCATTGGGATGACTGACCTCCTGGGAAGCACTAAAGTCACACAGTTTTCCTAAAGTCAAAGCGGAAAATACTTCTACAATGGGACTACGGGATGTTACAACATGGTATTAGAGCTGACCTCCCATAGTACGATGTGCTTCAAGGACAAACTAGGCGGAAGTTGTTGGGCTTGTGACGCCCATGGCCGAAGAGGGCGGGGAGTGATCACCGGGTGATGTCTTAAGAGAGAAATTATTGAGGCAAAGTGCGGCTCCTGGTAGGCTTCTAGGACGAATAATGAGTGGTGAGAGGGGCACATGAATGAATCATCTCACATCGAAAAGGGAGGATATCTTAAAATCTTCTTATTGAGAAGGGCACATGAACTCAAGATATCTTAAAATCTAAAAGTTACAAATTGATGATTCATTCATGGCCATAACGCTGATGGAACTTGCAGTACTTTATTGCGTCCTCACCTGGCTGAGGTGGTTGTCGTTCGCCTCGGTTCGGGAGGAAACCCCTATCCTAGAGGGCGGAGAAGATCTCTTCAATGACGTAAACTGGAGTTGGAGCGCGCGGGGAGTTGCCATCGAACTTGCGCTTTCCCTGTGGAGTGAACTTCCGGTCCCGAAAGGCTCTTTTGGGGGTACTGTGTTTCGCCTTCGGGGTGCTGTCCTTTTTGTCTTGCACGATAGGGTCTTTCCCTAACAAGTAATTTGACTTTGATCTTGTCTATATTAAGGCATTTTAACATAATACTCTGATTAAACAAGTAATATTTGCTTTCAACGCTTTTGCGTCCTCTAGGTGGATGCATTTTTCGGCGTGATCGCGCCTCCATTAGCATTTTCAGCATGTCATCGACGAAGGAATCATAGAGTTTCCCTGGACGAAGATCATAGTTGATCGAGGAGGGCCGGAAGGTTGGTGAGGAAGGAGCTCATAATTTGGAAGAGCATGGCCACCGCCTGTGTAAGAGTCTGGAGTTGGTGGTCGCTCGCGATGCCGTCTGGTTGGGGGGCAGGTGACGCTTGTTGTTTGACGGCGGTTGATGTTTCAGCGTGGGTTTGTTCCATGGAGGATTGGCGGGATTCAGTCCTGCGTGAGGGCACCAAATTTTTAAAAACTACAAAGGGATTAATATTTTTGACGTGGAAACCGGTGAGACGAAAAATCACGGCGCCTCTTTCCGGGCAGCTTTGAAAAGGGTTCACTAATTGAAAAATAGGTTATAATGGAGATTTCTGGAGAGGTTCAGAAGAAAAAAAAGAGCCCCCTCTTTTCCTGTTACATCATAATTTATAGCCTAAATTTTCTCAACTCTGACGTGTGGGGGATGGCCTAGGGTGCTTCAAGAAACGTCTCCTCTGTCTTGCAGACCAACGACCATGCTGGTACGGATGTATGACGCCTGACGCAGGCCATACTTTGTTATAAAAATGTAACAACCTTTTACAATCTACAAATCAGAAAATTATTTCGAATATATGGTAGAATATTTATAGCCAACTTATTAACGAATCTCTTGGCACATATTAAAGGAGTGTTTAGCTATGTATGAAAAATATAAAGGTACTCATATTCAACATCTCAAAGAATTAGCAAGTAAAGTTAGCTTAACGTCTGATATATGAATCAGCATAAACGACACAAGCTATTTAATCATGACCCGTCATTGAATTGATGATGAATGAACACTTGACACTTCATGTCACATACACCAAATCCACTATTTTTAATAATATTTTAAACACGTAAGAAAAGCTGTCGGAGCAACCACCCAAGCCCAAATCCCTTGTCTCCTGCCTAGCCCTAGCCCCAAGGTTTTAAAAACCGGACCAAACCGGTTGGTAGAACTATGAACCAACCAGTAAAACAGTCCGAGATGAACTCAAAACCGCATTTGTCACCAAACATTTAAGTTCGAATCAAACTGAGATTGAATTGCCCAAGCTAAACCATAGCTACAAAACAACATAAATAAGATTTCATGCCTAAACTTAGGTGATATGGGACTAAAGCCTATGCAAGGCAGCCTTGCGGTTAGATAGTGCAGAAATGTTATTTTTTCATTTTTTCACTTTTATTTAATTTTTATAAAGTAAACCTCTTATTTATTATTTATAGGAATGACATTCTATTTTGTATAATTTAATTCATATTTTTCCTAAAAATATTTGTAAAAATATCATCTAATTATTATTTATAAGGAAACTTTCCATTCCAGATCATTTAATAAATTTTAGAAGAAATTTGATATTTATTTTTTATAAGTTATCATCAGAAGATAACTTCAGTAATCTTAGAAGAATAAAATTAAGAATGAAATGAATAGAATTCCGGACAATAACTTAAAGGATTATGTAGTAGAAGTCAAGAAAAATAGGAATAAAATTATAGCTTAAAAATTTGCAATTAATGAAATGACTATTAACATTATAAGTGTATATACTTTTCAAATAGGTTTAGATGGGATGATAAAATAAAAAATTGTAAATGATTTAAAAAATTTAATACAAGGAATACCTTAGAAAAAATGAATATTTATTGGAGGAAGTCTCAGCAGACATATTGGAAGTATTGTTCAAGAATTTAATGGCATATATAGTAAGTTGGATTTGGAAGATTAAGGAGGCTAAAACATTTCTAGAGTTTTCTTTTACTTTATTCAACAAAAGCAATAAACATAATATTAATTACAAGAATAAGTCTTCAAAAATGCAAATTGATTATTTTCTTATAAGAAAATGTGATTGCTTAAATTGTAAAAATTGTAAGATCATTCCAAGTGAATATTTGTGTAACATCCTGTGATCCCATTATAGAGTTATTGTCCGCTTTGGCTTTAGAAAAATCGCATGATTTGAGTGCTTCCCAGAAGGTCAGCAATCTCAGTGCTACTTCAGTCCAAGCACGCTTAACTATAAAGTTTTCCATCATTAGCCTTACAGTTTTGCCCTAAAAGGCGCCTCTACTTTTGAAATCACGTTATCTACTTATACAGCACAAGATCTCCCTCCCTTTTCGATGTGGGATGATTCATTCATGTGCCCCTCTCACCACTCATTATTCAGCCTAGAAGCCTACCAGGAGCCGCACTTTGCCTCAATAATTTCTCTCTTAGGACATCACCCGGTGATCACTCCCCGCCCGCTTCGGCCATGGGCGTCACAAGCCCAACAACTTCCGCCTAGTTTGTCCTCGAACCACATCGTACTATGGGAGGTCAGCTCTAATACCATGTTGTAACATCCCGTAGTCCCATTGTAGAAGTATTTTCCGCTTTGGCTTTAGGAAAACTGTGTGACTTTAGTGCTTCCCAGGAGGTCAGTCATCCCAATGCTACTCCAATTCAAGCACGCTTAACTACGGAGTTTTCTATCATTAGCCTTACGGTTTTGCCTTAAAAGGCGCCTCTACAATTTGAGATCATGTTATCTACTTATACAGCTCAGGATCTCCCTCCCTTTCCGATATAGGACAATTCATTCATGTGCCCATCTCACCACTCATTATTTGACCTAGAAGACTGCCAAGAGCCGCACTTTTCCTCATTAATTTTTTCTCTTAGGACATCACCCAGCGATCATTTCACGCCCTCTTCGGCCATGGGCATTACAGTTTGAGTGCCCAATATCAATTAATGGTCTTAGAACAGTGTCGTCAGACTCAGATGGTAAAATCTAAAGAATGCGGATATATGTATCCTTAAAAGAAAAGTATTAAAACTTAGGCAGTGAAATATTCAAGAAAAATTAATTTTATGTGATTGACAATTGCTAACTACATCCACAAGATGACAGAGAATGTGCTAGGAGAATTCAACGGAAAAGCTCCAAATAAGAAAAAATACTTGATGATGAAAAAAGGATGTACAACAAAAGATTAATGAGAAAACATTTATTACAAAAATAAATTTAGATGTAAGAATAAAGAGAATTAGAAAAAAATATAAGGTGACTCGGCGAAAGTTCAAGAAAGTAATTTATAATAAAAATATAGCGTTTGACGATTAATACAATAAGCTAGACACGAAAAAAAAAAAGAAATACAAGAATGGAAAGGCAAAAAATAAAAAAACTAAAAACTTGATTCAAGTAACATGCATTAATGATGGAAATCAAAAAATAGTTTTCAAGTAAGAAAATATTCAATATAGATGAATGAGTTAGTTTCACAAGCTTTTCAATGAAGGTTGTGGCAATATGATTATTCTTATTAAAAAACTCAACATTTAACAAAAAGTAAAAATTACTCGTGTCCGACGTATCAATAAAGCTAAAGTCAGGAAAGTTTTAAAAAAATACAAAAAAT
Organism: Apostasia shenzhenica; assembly: GCA_002786265.1. Classification (NCBI taxonomy): domain Eukaryota; kingdom Viridiplantae; phylum Streptophyta; class Magnoliopsida; order Asparagales; family Orchidaceae; genus Apostasia; species Apostasia shenzhenica. The sequence goes on along the minus strand of KZ451902.1, from coordinate 65,130 downwards.
AGTAAGATTAAATAACATCTCAATAAATGTTTGAAAATGTATAAGAGATAAAGGAGATTTTTAACTCACTAAATTGTTTAATTAGATTTTGAAAAAAAAAGATATCAAACGCATTAAAAAAATATATATTGGTACGTATTTACAAAAAAAAAACTAAGTACAGAATTGTACTAACTGTAAAGAAATTAAACTAATAAGTCATACTTTATAATTCTATTCATTTCTTAAGAGATTTAATAAAAAAATTAGAGAAACAGAGAAAGATCTGCATTTGATATTATCAATTTAGAAAAGCTTATGATCAAGTCTTAAAGAAAGTACTTTGAAGAATTTCAAAAAAGAAACGAGTATGCATTGCCTATATTTAGTTATTAAAGACGTATATAAAAAAATTATTGCTTGTGTTCAGACAAAAGGAGTTTGACTAAGAATTTTTTTTATTATAATTGAATTACGTCAACGCTCAGCTTTAAGTCTGTATCTCTTCGCAATGGTTATGGAGGTCAGATTGGACACATTCAAGATATGGTTCTTAATGCATGTTTTTTGCAAATACTATTCTCCTTATTGAAAACACGACGATTGGGCTAAGACAAAACTCAAGTTATGAAGAAATACTTGAAAGTCTAAAAGTTTTATCTTAGTGGATCAAAAACTAAATATATGAAATGCATATTTAATTAAGAAACAAACATTTGTATTAGTGATATCAAAATTGGTGATCAAATTATCAAAAAGTAAGCGCTTTCATATCTTAGATCAATCATATAAAATGACAACAAAATAAATTGTAATGTTATTAGTAGGATCCAAGTAAAATAAAGAGGGGATATTTATAGGCGACGCTAGTGGCCATCTTATTGAATCTTTGACCAGAGTTTAACTGGTTCTATTGAAATCAGGCTTTTGAATATCATCTTCGATGGTTGGATTTTCGAAGACCGAGTCTATCGAAGAAATTGGATCTCTTTGAAAGCTTGTCCCTTCGAATTCGATGTTTCCTTTGAAAGAATCTTCGAAATATCGTCTTCGATTGTAAGCTCTTCAAAAGCCTGTTTTTTGAAATCGATGGTTTGAAAATATCAAACCCTTTGAAATATCGTCTTCGACAGAAGGATGTTCGAAATCTTGTGCCTTCGAAATCGATGGCAGGTTTGAAATATCATCTTCGATAGAAGAATATTGGAAATCTTGTGCCTTTGAAATCGATGGGTAGAAAATATCGTCTTCGATAGAAGGATGTCTTCGATAGTGTGTTCGTTCGAAATCGATAGTTTGAAAATACTGAAATCTTTCGAAATATCGTCTTCGATAGAAGGATCTTCGAAAGTTTATTACTTCGAAATATCGTCTTCGATAGAAGCATCAGTTTTGCAGAAGCTTCTATCTTAATTTATTTGAATTTTTTAAGACTATGGATCGATCGAAGGAATTGTTTCAGTGCTGTTCTTTAGAACTTCATCCCTTAGCTCCCCCTGATCTATTTGGGTCGTCTGTTCGATGTTTGCTCCTTTGAAATCAGGGAAGGTTCGAAAGTATCGAGCCCATCGAACAGCCACCTAGGATGTTACTATTACCCATTTTGAAAACTTTTTAAGCACAAACAGATGTTAGCTGCATCCTAATGTTTAACATGAATGTTCCTTGTTCTTGTTGAGGACGTGCTTTACTTACCATCTACTTCTTGATAAACTGAATATTCATGTCTACAATTACAATAAATTCCCATTTTCTACTCTTCATCCTCAAAAACTCTTGTTTTCTATCTTTCCTCATGTCTTTGAGCGTGTCTACTTTGCTCATGCTCATCAAAATGGATTGATAAGCTTTCTCCCAAATCTACTCAATGCATGATTTTGGATTACTCGTGAACCCAAAAAATATATCGATGTTAATACTCTAATACATCAAAAGTTTTATTTTTCTATTAGTGTAACAACCTTCGAATTAACACCGTATTACTCCCAGAAGCCTCTTATTATGTTTGTTCCTAATGTTCTTGTACCCGCTTGCCGTACCTATATCTAATGGTTGTTCTTCACAGGTCTATATTGGCAAAACTCAAGATAATTGTTGCTTCCATGCTAGCACCATCTGAAAGTTTTGATAATCTCCAAAATACTGATTCCACTTCAGATATACCTATATATGCAAAGGTAGACAACAACGTAGAGCTCACTTATTATATTTTTTTATCTTTTGATCAATTTTCTTCTCCATTTCTACAATAAAAAAAATTCTACTCCATTTCATTCTTTTGTTGATTTTTTTGGTGTGTCCATACCTAGGTTACAACATGAAACTCTACAAATTCCAAAATGAAAACAAGCTATGTACACAGAAATGTCAGCTCTAATTAACTAAGGAGCTTGAGATCTGGTGTGTACTTCATTAGGTGTCTACACAGTAGCATGTAGATGGGTTTCCACTGTTAAATTCAAACTTGATGGGACAATTGATCGCTAATAAGGCAGGCCTTATAGCAAAAGATTTCACTCTGACTTATAGAGTTAACTGCTTTGAAATTTTTTCTCCGGTTGTCAAACTCAACTCTACAATCTTATTCACTGCTGCAATCAACCAAGGTTAGCAAACTCTTTAGATGGATGTGAGCAATGCCTTCTTATATAAAAACCTTTCTGGAGCTATTTATATGGAGTAACATCCACGCTATGTTGCTCAAGGAGAGAATAGAACCTGTAAATTTCAAAATGAAATCAATAAACAAAGTCCTCGAGCTTGGTTTAACAAATTCTATAAGGTGGCGAATTAGGCTGCACTTCAAAACATTACTGTTGATCTTTCCATCTATGTAAGGCATACGCCTTCTAGATTAGTTATTCTTGCCATAGAAGTGGATGATATACTCCTTACTGGGAAAAATAAAAAAGGGATACTGCAAGCAAAGCAGCACCTCCAAAACTGCTTTTTTAGTAAGGATATAGGCCATCTTAAATGTTTCGCGATGATTGAACTTGCTCAAAATACAAGTAATGTTGCACTCTCACAAAGAAAATATGTAACAAACTTGAGAAAACTAGACACATTGGGTGAAAACATGTTGAAACACTAATAGATGATCAATCTATCATTAAAGGAGAGTTTTAAGATACCTCGGCATACAGACACCTAGTGGATAACCTGATTTACAAAACAGTGACCAGACCTGATATTATGTTGCGCTAGTAGCTAGCTAATACGTGCAGAACCCTGAACAAAAGGTGTCCTTGGGATACTTAAGTACATCAAAAAAAGCACGGGAGGGTGTTTGTTGTACAATTATTGTGGCTTTTCTAATGTTGATTTTGTCACGTCTATTAATGATACAAGATGTAAGACAAGGTATTGCATTCCTATGGGAGGAAATCTAGTGCAATGGAAAAACAAAAAGCATACATTGTGGCAGGATCTAACATTGAATCTAAGTAGGGTGATATCTCACACTATCTATGAAATAATGTGAATATAAACTTCATTAAATGAATGTGATTTTCTTCTCAAGTGGCTTATGGTAATGCATTATGACAATAGGACTGCTATCTATATTGCTAGTAATCATGTATTTCATGCACATACTAAACATATTGATTTCCCTTGAAAAAAAGATATTGAGGTTGACAATTACTTCATCAAAGAAGCAGAATTATAAAAAAGAAACTAGTCATACCTTATATCAAAACTAAGGATCACCTAGCAAGTATCTTTATTAAGACGTTAAGACCTTCTCGTGATGTTTACAATATATATGCCTCATCTTGAAGGGAGGCAAAAAAGTATTCTAGAAATGACAGGATTCTCTGCATTATTATGTTGTCATTTTATTGCCTTATTATTACAAACTCCTATATATATAAAGGAGGATTTTAATCGATTTTATTTTTATTTACTTGTTTGCACATTGTACTATCTCCTATATTATAAATAGGAGTGTCCTCTCACCATTAGATTTATTAAATTGAATTATTGAAAGGTTTCTCGACAATGCCAAAATGCTTGAAGATGCTTATTATTTCTATTACTCAAAATCAACATCATTAGCTATTTACAACACTTATAACCAACAACAACCCAGAAAAAGGTAAAGACAGTAAAAATTAACTTGCTCTGGTTGCTGAAGCATAGTTCATAGCTGACCATCTCCATGCTTCTGCATTAATATTTTTAAAAGAAAGTGTATCCTTTAAAAGATATAATACCTTGATAGAGATAAGCAGCAACATGATAGCTGGCTGAGGAGCACCTCTCATGCTCCATTCATAAACCTTTTGCAGAACAGGAATAAGGTTCACAAAGTTATGAATAAGAACTAAAATAGAGAAAACAACATAAACAAGGGAGAAACAACGAAAAATGTTGAAATATCACAAGCACCAGAGAGGCCTAACATTAATAAATAGGAGAATATACACTAAGCATTACTGCATGCAAGTGTATACTGAATGCTATTCAATGTTCACCAAACCACCACGCAAGTGAAGTTATATGGCATGCAACGGCTCTTTAGGTATATCAATAGCAGGCACAGATTCATAAGCAGCAACCAACTCAGAAAGCAGAAGTGTTATCATGCACTACTATCTATAGCAAGCACTGACCCAGAATCAGTAACCAAATCATGCAAGCCCACACTTCTTCTGTTCAAAAAATTAACTAAAACAAGCATAGAAATCCAGATACTATAATATACCTCGATCTATATTTATTTCTGATTGAAAATGGACTTATTGTCGCCTATATCCCTTACAAAACGTATATTTCACTACCAATCTGGAAAAGTTTCCAAACAATATCCACTAAAAAAAAGGATTTAAGACATTACCATTTTGATGATTTTAGGCAAACTAGGAACAACTTCTGGCACATTGTTGAGTGTAATAGCACAGTCAATGCCTCTGCATATCCAAAACAAATCAAGGATAGTAAGGAAGATTACCAAAAAATAAAATCTCAAGACACAAAAATGGAGGAAAATATCACAATGTCTTTAAGCAGATGAACTGAGATGCAGTGATCGAACTAGATTTGATCAGATTAAAGTGAACTTATCAGGGAGAGCATGGGGTGACATTTATTGAGATGCAGTTATTAAACCAGAGTAGATTACATTAAAGTGATTTTATCAAGGAGAGGGTGTTGGGTGACATTTATAGTGGAAAGTTGAATGGTTGAAGAAATATGCCTGTATTGCAACAATCTTTGAAGGGTAGTGCGTGTAAATATGAAGGGATCAATGTAAAAAATTTAATAAAAAGAGAGGGGAAGACCAAAAATTGCTTGTGGTGTGGTCACTTAGCTTGACCTTGTCTCAATAGTGATGTTTTAAACATTGAGGGAGAGAAATATGCGAAAGAATAAACAATGTAAAATATATCAGAACAACCATATTAAATCTTTCAAATGTCTTTGCCTCTTTGGATTATCTGTTCAGTTGATTTTTGCCTCACAAGTAATCAGTTATGGCAAAGGCATTGTGCCTTACTGACAGGCTTTAGGCAATGTTTAGATGAGCTTTATTTAATTCGAGTTTGACTATAGGTGAGAAATTTTATGATGAGACATTTGCATATTGTCCTCAACTTTAAACTTCTTAGAAGGTTTGATATGTTGTCCTCAACTCTGTACTTATTGAATATGTAAAATTCAAAAATTATAGAGTACCTTGGAATTTGTTATGTCAGATCTTTTTGTTGCCCTCTTGAACTCAAAGGTATTTGCCATGTTATGTTGTCTTTCTATATAATTACTGTTAATTTATTTTTTAAGACATCAGATTCTCTCAGTGTGATTCTAAATAATTACTGTATTGGCCATATGTATATTGAACACCTAATTTGCAATTTCCCAGTCCCAGCAAAACTAATCTTATAGTTATCTTAGTTACTCAACACTCACTCACATATAACATGATCGGACAACCATCTTAAAACTTTTTCTTTCAAATTTGATAGGCATCTTCATGTTAAATAGAACACTTGTCGTGCTTCTCTATTTCAAGTATCATGCCTTCATTATGTGAACAAAAATATCACGTATACTCCTATTAGTGTTACTAATAGACCAATATGGAAGAAATGTGAAACGAGTATCTTTTTCTATCTTAGTTTGTCTTCATAACAAACAAAATAGTTGGAAATTTGAACCAACCTTCAAGAACAACAATCAAAATCACAGCAGTGATTAAAACAGGGTCTACTTAGTAAAATAGAAGGGACTGAAGTAATTAACCAAAAACGAATGCTTAAATCATCAGAGAGAGAGACAGGCAGAGTGGACGAACTGGATGAGAAATGCCTACTTGGCGAGAGAGTGGCAGAGACGGTACACCTCGGAAGCATCGAACCGAGCCACCCCGTTCAAAAATAGTAAAAGTCGGTCGGAAACGGCGGCGACACGTAAGTTGTTCGCTTGCTCCGACGACACGAACGGGATCGTAGGAATAGAAGCTTTGGAGGTGGAACCGATGGCAGCGGCTGCCGCGGCATTAGCGGCCGCCAACGTTGTAGTAGCAGCAGAGTGGGGAAGTGAGCTTCCCATGCCGTCCGCTCTCTCTCTCCCTCTCTCTATCTCTCTCTCGCCCCCGCCCCCTCTCCTCTCGGGAAAAGGCTCGACGGTGGCACGGCCGTCATCTCCTTTTCATTAATAAAAAAACTTATATTGGGCTAACCGCAATTGGGTAGGTCTCTCAATTTTTTAAATTAATTAAGCGAATTTTTAATTTAAAATAAAATATAAATAAATTTTTTTAATATTAATTAAAGTATATAATATTTTTTATCTAATTAATAAATCAATTTAGATTTTATTTTTACTTAAAATATTAATTTAGTATTTAAATTAGTAAAATTAATCCAAAAAAATATTTTCTATTAAATTATTTTATTAATGTCAAAGAGCCTATTGCATACTACCTCAAATTAAATGATCTAATTGATTAATTTAAAAATTAAAAAGATATAAATGCACAAAGACTTCAACTAAAAAGACTTAGCTGCTATTAACCGTCATATATATGATTGTAAAAAGTGGTTGAGACCGATCTCTCATACTGAATTCTCCAAATCTAACCAAATATTAGATTGAACTAGATCGAGCAGGATATGTGTTTAAATAAATTATTTAATAAATTAAATAATATTAAAATAAAAAAATAAAAAAATTGAATAATATCCCTAATTGCCTTTGACTTAAAAAAAATTTATGTTGAAGCACAAGAGACAAGGCGTTGGCCATCATGGAGCCCAAGGGTATAATATAACCCTCTTGTCACCCACTAATAATATGGAGATTAGTATAGTGGCCTATCTTGTGTCTAACTTAGGCCCTGTTTGGCAATGGACTAAAAATCATGGCTAAAATTACCCATGATCAAAATCTTAAATTTATTTTAAAAAAATTTAAAAAAATATTTTATATCTCATCTCACACAAATTCCAACATTAAACAATCACTTTATTTCACATCCCAATTCTCAATAAATCAATCAACTTTATTTCACATCATACATAATTTTTAATATAACCAACTTACTTTATTTCACATCATACATATTTTTCAAAAATAGCTAAAAATTTCAATCAAATCTCTTTTTTTTTCTTATTACCAAACAAAGCCAATATATAAAAAGTCAAATATAGCGACCTACGATGCTTCAAACTTATATGCACTGAAAATATAGATGATAAAGTACTATTTTATTAAAATGGGGAAGGCAACTATAATAGAGGAGAAGAATGTTTTGGCCTTAGATCAAATGACTTTGATGGGAGAGTCCATTCATTTTGATTGCACAGCCAACCAATATAGACATTGAAGCAGAGCCAACAGGAGAGCATACAGAAGGGGAGCTTTAATGAGCCAGCCATAGAGATAGAAGACAAAGTGATCCCCAGAGAGCATGAGCTCTATTACTAGAAAGACAATGAAGCTCCTCCAAAATAAGACTAAAGGATAATTGTTGTGATGACTTAAGAAACCAGTGGAAAAGGAAGATGCCAAATTCTCATGCCTAAAGTCAGTGGAAGAAATGGTGAACACTCGTATCTCAGGCATCTCCGATGAAAGGACATCAATGCCTGATAGTATTGATCCTTACCACCCTGCGTACATGGGAAAAACCATATTTTCTAGGATAAAATCAAGGGGTAATTCCACTTAGGCCCCTGAGATTTACTCGATTTGCCACGCAAGTCGACAATTTTAAAAACATGCCAGATAGGTCCTCAAAACTTACTATATAGATCATTGTGATCCTTAATATTTATAAAAAAATTCCAATAAGGTCCAATTATTTTTTTTTTGTTTGAAAGAGGTCCAATTAAATATTTTTGTTAAACATTCCATTAAATCAAAATTTTAATTAAGAAATTATAAAAAAAATGTGAAATTACTATTGTACTTCTAGTCCTCGCTATGACGCCAGCGTGCGCGGCTTCTCACGCAGCCGCCAGCGTGCGCGGCTTCTCACGCAGCCGCCAGCGTGCGCGGCTTCTCACGCAGCCGCCTGCGCGGCAGGCAGCTAGAGATCTAAAATATGGAATAGTAAAAAAGAGCATTTTCATAATTTTAATAGTGTTTAACGGATACCGTCACAGAAGGACCACAATGATTTATACAGTAAATTTTGGGGATATGTCTGGTATGTTTTCAAAATTGTAGACCTGCGTGGCAGGTCGAGTAAACCTCAAGGGCCTAAGTAAAATTACTCCTAAAATCAATATATGTGTGGATGAGATCTGAACCAAATAGGTTTTGAGGCCCTAATGAGCTAAATTCTTTGAGGGCATTTTTGAATGCAGTCAAGGATAGGTGCAATGGTTGACAGTTAAGCTCAAAGTACCCTGGGTTCCTATGTTAGTACTGCAATCAATTCTTGAAGACATGATGGAACTGTTCATCCCATGGAGGTACGATCGAATGACCAAAGTGAAGAGAGATGGAAAAGGATGGCTTGAAGAGAGTTGAGCGGAGGAAGATGTTTGATTTATAAATTAGAGAGTTTATGGAGAAAGCTTATATGTCTTTGATGATCCATGAAAATGAGCCTATATAGAAGGGAGATGATAAGTAGATGAGATTACAAATAGAAAAAGGAGATAATAAGTAGGTGAGAGCGTGAACGAAGAAATGGGACGACTAGTATAGAAGTCAAAATATTAGTAAAAAAAAATGATATATGTACTAAAATGGTAGGTCGAGGAAAGTGTAATTAGGAAAATACATATTAATATTTGAGATGTTACATATATGGTTCTATATTAATTAAGATTTAAATTATTATTTATGAAATAATTAAATAAACATTACTTTATTTGTGTTAATTAAGATTGCTTGGGTTTAGAAGATTGATTTGTGTAATTGGGTTATTTGTGATGAACGAGAGTTTTATATTTGTAAGTTTGGAGTAATTAAGATTTCATTTTCAATTGGGGCCAAAATTTTCCCAAATTTAGCCACCCTTTCTATTTTTCTCATTCATTACATTAATTTGATATCAAATGAATACATTAGATTTAACAGCTATAATCTAAGATGTGATTAAATTAGGATTCACCACTACAATATTCACTTTATAACACTAATATTTTAAAGCTGTTCTCTACAAAATAGCTTTTTAAAATATTCCGCCAAAATTTAGATAATATATTACAACGGATTGATGTGGACAATGAAATTTTATAGTGGTTCACTGAAAGAACCTCTACAGAAGAGGAGCAATATACAACGGCTCACGTACGAAACCGTTGTGTATAACACTTGTCTGTTAGTTTATAAGGTTAAAATTAAACTTAGATAGAGATATTTTTTTATTGAAAGTTGTGATGATGTGAAATAAAATTTGTTATTATGTTGGATTTGTGAGAGATATAATATAAAGTTAGTTATTATATTGGAATATGTGAGGGATGTATATAAGTTAGTTATTATTTTAGTAATATATGTAGGATGTGAAATAAATTTAATTTTTAATGTTAAATTTTATGTGTGATGTGATATGCCAGATTAAAATTAAACCAGATTAATTTTTAAATTGAAAACAAACGGGCCTTATAAATAAACATTAACCCTAGCTAGCTCCCTATCACGCGATCAACAGCTTGCGCGCGAAGCTCAATCTACTCCCTAGCCACAGCGACGCTACTCCTCCCTGTTTATGCGGCCCATCGTCGTTGACAAATAGCTAGCTCTGCCTTGGTGATACAACTGCAATAATTCTAAGACAAACAAGGCAATACTTATCTAAAAGCTTCAGTAAATTGATTAGCTTCAATATCTCTGCAGAATTACAGGACCCAAATGAAAAATATGGTGAGAAGGAAGAAGGAAGAGGAAAGGGGAAGACGAGAGAAGGAGGAGAAAGAAGTGAGGAATTAAGAGTTTCACAACACCGCATCTTCCGATAGAAGACGCTCTATTTATACTGACCTAACAGACCGATAGGCTCACAATGACCAGTTCACAACTTGGTTTAACCACTTGTTTATTATGGTGCAAGCATACCCATTAAGAGTTCTATCATTTACCTGTCCCTTGAAGATCCTTGTCCTCAAGGATTAATATGAAAGGATGGATACTGATTGCGAAGGAATTACACGTCTTCCTAGGTTGCATCATCTGAGCTAGATCCACTCCACTGAATTAATATTTGCTCCAAGAAACGCCTCTTCCTCAGTATTATTTGTCGATTCAGAATTGCTGCTAGTTCAGCCCTTACTTGGCCCAGGGTGGTAAAGTCAAGTGGGAGTTTCTCTTCTACATTAGTGCTTCCGAAGCATTTTTTAGTAGGGATACATGAAACACCGGATGAATTTTAGCGTACTATGGAAGTTTGAGTTTATAGGCCAACAATCCAATTCTGGCGATCATTTCAAAAGGTCCAAAGTACCTTGGAGAAAGCTTTTGTAAGATGCATTGACTAACCGAATCTTGTCTGTAGGGTTGTAGTTTGACATACAAAATTGCCCACTTGAAACTCTCTTTCCTTTCTGTGTCTGTCTACTTGCATCTCCATTCTGTTCATGGCTTGAGATAAATGGTGCTTAAGTTGCTTGATAAAATTCTCTTTGTTCTGTAAACTTCTATCAATAGTATCAACTAAAGAATTGCCAGCCAAATAAGAGGTATGGATGGGTGGTTTTTGTCCGTATAACACTTCATAAGGTCTGACCATCTGTTTGTGGATGGTGAACTTTAAGTGATGAATGAAAATTAGTGTTATACCACCATTCACTAAGAGGTAACCATTTAATCCATTCCATTGGTCTTTCACCTATCATACACCTTAAGTATGTCTCCAAGCATCTATTCACCACTTCGGTCTGACCATCTATTTGTGGATGGTAAGTCGTTGATATTTGTATCTCTACCTTGAGTAATCTAAGAAGCTCTTGCCAAAACTTACTTAGGAAAATTTTATCTCGATCACTTACTACCCTTTCTGGCATTCCATGAAGCTTGTATACATTATCCAAGTAGGCTTGGGCTATTATGATTGCTGAGTAAGGATGAGCTAATGCAATAAAATGAGCATATTTACTTAGCCTGTCAACCACTACAAGTATAGTGTCCCTGCTGTAGGATTTTTGGTAGTCCTTCTATGAAATCAATAGAAACATCTGTTCATACCTTTTTTGGTATCGGTAGAGGATGAAGCAACCCAGGTTTTGCTGCTGTTTCATATTTGTTCTGTTGACAAATGTTGCACTCTTGTATAAACCTTTTGATCGCTTTGCCGATTCCCTTCCAGTAGTATAGTGATTTTAGCCTATGCGTTGTTGGACGGAAGCTGGAGTGTCCTCCCATTGGGCTTGCATGAGTAAATTGGATTAGCTTATATTTTAGAGCAGGGTTGTTCCTTATTACCAGCCTTCCCTTCCATCGAAGTTCAACTCCATTTTTTAGTTGTTTGATGATTTCTGTTAATTTAGTATCTAAGTGCCAATTGTCATGAATTTCCTTCAGTAATTCAATGCATAATAATTCTATTATGGCATTCAATTCAATACTTTCAGGCGAAGCTCTTCTAGATAGGTCGGTTTTAATTTTGAAATGGCTGTAAAGTAGACAGGATCTCCATTTTTGTACTGTAGTCACCATGAAGAGCATTTCTTTTTCATAGATTGGTGGTTACTGATGTTTCTAAATAGCCCTTTGCTGAAATAAGCAATTGGACGACCTGACTGTATAAAACGACTCCTATTCCAACCCCACTTGCATCTGTCTCCACAAGCAATTGTGTGAGAATTCAATTACGTTTTGTTGTATTCGAAGAAAATATATGCAATTTGACTTTGACCTTATCTATATAAAGGTTTTTTAACATAATATCGATTAATTATAAGAGGATATGCTCTTTTAGGGTCTGATTTATGATATATCATTGAATTCGAGTTGAATAGCGCTGTTTTTGCAGCTATACATTGTATTACGTTGAACTCAAGTGAAGTACAAGCATTTAATGTACGATTCATTGCATATTAAGTTATTTTTACTGAATACAAATAATTGTGTGAGTACTCAATTAGATTTTAATGTATTTGAAGAGAACATATGCAATTTGACTTTAATCTTGTCTATATGAAGATTTTTAACATAATACTCTGATTACACACCTAATGTTTGCTATATTAATGTATTTCAGTCGAAAAATGATATGTGGCGATCTATTAGGGACATTTGATTGCGTTTTAATGTAATACCTATAATTACACAACTATTTGTCAGTATATTGATTAATTGTAAGAGAATAAGCTCTTTTAGGGTCTGATTTATAACATATCAATGAATTTAAGTTGAATAGTGACGTTTCTGCACCTATTCATTGCATTACTTTGAATTCAAGTGGCATACAAGCATTTAGAGTATGATTCATTGCATAATAAGTTATTTTAACTAGATACAAGCAATTGTATAAGTATTCAATTTGTTTTTATTATATTTGAGGAGAATATAAGCAATTTGACTTTAATCTTATCTATATGAAAGTTTTTTAACATAATACTCTAATTAAACACCTAATGTTTAGTACATTGATGTATTTCCATCGATAATTGATATTTGGAGATCTATTAGGGATATTTAATTGCGTTTTATTATAATACCTACAATTATACATCTTTTTATTTCTACATTGACCAATTTTAAGAAAATAGACTCTCTTAGAGACTGATTTATGTCATATCATTGAATTTGAGTTGAATAGTGATGTTTTTTGCAGCTATTCATTGCATTACGTTGAATTCAAGTGGAGTACAAGTATTTAGAGTACGATTCATTGCATAATAAGTTATTTTAACTGAATACAAGTAATTGTGTGAG
>KZ451902.1:0-23208 GCA_002786265.1 Apostasia shenzhenica | reverse complement strand
GCAGTCCGGGGCTGTGCTCGGCTAAAATCAGCTACTGGGTGCTTATTCCATAGCCCTGATTTTGTACTGGATTCGGCTATGTCGGAGAGACCTGCAGAGAAGTAGTTAGTATAAAAAAATCCTCTGCTGTTACCAGCAGGTCAGGGTTTTTTCGGTGGGAATAGCTCTCCTTCTCCAAGCCAAAAGGGAGAGCTGGAGGTGGCGAATTCAGCAGCTTTCTGTTAGATTGAATGTGCCCTGAATTATGCAAGATGGGGAGGTTAGTTACTTTTATGGGATAGAAGATTGCATCTGGAGTGGGATTTGCTGGTCGCACTTTCTGCTCTCTACCATTCCGCAGATCTGTGGAAGGAGCATTTCTTTTCCTATTTTTTTTTTACTAGACAGGAGTAAGCAGGCTGTGGGGGTGACAATGGGCAAGAGTGCGGCTCAGAATAGGCCTCTTCTAGCACGGCAATATCGTTCCATGCTGCTGTTTCAGCCCATTGCTTCTGTATAGCATCGAAGACTACACTTATAAAGCTTCATTCAAAAACAAAATGTTGCAGGTCCTCTTCCGTAGTGTAGCCCCAGGGGTAGCTGTTAGACTCTCGCAAACCCCTTCGTTTGAGCAAGTGAAGGTGGGGATAGCATTGCAACAAATCCTCCAAAGAAAAGTGAGAAAGCGGGGCTGGGCTCTCATCTTCCAGATCTAGCTATGCTGGAGTTCCTTGCCGCGGAAGAGATCTCTGTATAAAGCTACGGTGGGGGATTTGATGGAATCAGATTTAAGCCACACAAGGCTGTCTCGCTCCTCTTTGTCGAGCCTCGGTAGCCTGCCCATTCTCGACGCTAACTCCAAACCAAAGAATTTAAGGAGTTCTGCATGGTTCCATTCACCGTTCTCTCTGAGGAGCTGCTGAACGGTTAAGGGGGGCAGTTCAGTAGTGTTGATGAAGGTAGGCCACCTCGAGAAAGAGATGGGGTTGACCCAAGCATCCTCTATTACTTTCGTATTGCTGCCATTGCAAATTTTTCACAAGAAATTTTGCATGGCTATTGTCCCTCCCTGATAGATAAATTTCCATGCCCAAGAATCTCCCCTCTTGGTGGAGAAGATACTCTCTCTGTTACCATACTTAGCCTGGAAGCATCTAACCCAAAGTGTGACCTCATTATTTAGGAATTTGAAGGCAAGTTTGGCCACAAGAATAGAGCGCCAATCCTCCAGTTGGTGGATGCCTAAGCCTCCAGCAATCTTGGTTTTATCACTTGCTCCCATGCCACTAGATGAGCTGCATTCGCAGTGAGGTTGCTACTCTATAAAAAGTGTCTAATTAGCTTTTCAATTTCTGCCATAATATTGTCAGGCACAAATATGTGGGAGAGGGGGAAGATTGGAATAGAGGTGAGCGCGCTGTTTATGAGCTAGATCGACAAAAGTTATTGACCTATAACGAAATCATGAAAATACGTACCTACGTGTAGCTATATGAAATCATGTAATAAATTTATTTAAACTTCTCAAATTTTAATAACTAATAAGTTCATAATTAATTCTCAGTAAAGCGTCTAAATGGTTGATAAAACTGCATAAAATCTGAAAGATCTTAGAAGAGATCTCGAATGCTTGAAGATTGAGTGTGGTCGACTATAGGATACTTGTTAATGCTCAAATGTCATAGACAAATCGATCAAATGATTAAAAACAAGAAAAATGACACTAAATTTTTTGTGAAAATAATGAAAATAAAAAAATCATAGTGCTAATTGGTGTCGGCTTTAAAATATTTCATTATATGAGAAAATAATACAAAGCAGAAAGATTTACCACCAAATTGAAAACCTCTTGAGGAAATAGTTATGGAGTCAAGTGCATATTAAATATCAAAATACTTACCTCTATACTATAGGAAAACTGGAAGGTCAAAATACTGACCCTCATATGGACCAACTTAGTTAATTTGAAAATTTGAAGAATCTAATTGCACGTTGCTCATTCTAAAAAGACCTAAATGTCGTTAACCTTAAAATTAATACTATTGGTTGCATGATCACGTAATGTGCTTTGCCTAAGTACTGCCATTTTTTTTTGTTATTAAGTACTGTAGCTAATCAAAAGATAACTTCCAATTAAGGCCATTAATTTTAACTCGAAGATTGAAGATCAATCAAATGTTGAATAAAAGTTCAGATCGAATTAAGACCGCCTCAATCAAAACTAATTGATTAATAAGCTGTTTTTGTGTTGCAAAAATCTTATCAATCTAATTTTAGTTAGTGTAGGATCGGATCAAGCTAGCTTAAATTAGATTAATCAAAAAAATTATTTATAAATAAATTGTATTATATATATGATTTATTTCAATAAATTATTTTTTTAGCAATAACTTGATGAATGACTATACTATAATATTTTTACCATTTTTGTTTAAATTTTATTGATCTTAGTTTCGTTTTTTATTCTATTTCTAATTATTACATTGAGATGAATAGTATCATTTAATTTGATTGAAAAAATAAAGATATTTATATCTAAAATTTTAACTAAGATTAAAAATTAATCGAAGGCTGGATCAATTTTGGCTACGATTGAACTTGAGTAAATAATAAACGAATCAGGCCTAGCTCGAATCCAACTCTTCTGTTCATATTTTGAATCTGATCGAAATCGAATCGAAACCATTTAGTTTAATTTTAAGCCAAAATTGAATTAACTCAGATTGTTAGCAACCTTACTTCCAATTATATTAAGAATAAAAGGCTAGTGCAGTTTTACATTAATTCATAAAAAATGAAGCACAAACCTAAAATTGAACAAGATATATATATTGACACAACTTATTTAAAATATTCATTACTAATTCAAAATAGATAACTTCTCCTGGAATTGCGTCACTCAAAGGACATCATCTTCAAAATCTAAAATTACATATCTATCAAGATACATCAATTACATCAATAACATAATATGAAAAGAGATCACTATTAATTTATATTTTAAGTAATAGATAGCAAATCTCAAGTAAAAACAAGTTAAAACTTAACAAAAAACAGTAAATGTTCAACCATAGAGAAAGCTAATAAAAAATTTGCTCAAATTTATACTAAGATGTTTAGATTATAGGAAATAAATTATTTTAGGTCACTAAAATTACTATGCATAACATATAAGAATTGATGATGAGAAAATGTATAGGAATGTGGACACACCTGAGTACTCAGTGGATGACGATGAACATTTCGTCGAAAATGCTAGTCCATGTTATATTGTCAGTGATAAAATCAGAAACGTCAATTATAGAGGTGGAATTAATGATTGGCTTGAGAGTGAGATCAAGTATCAAGCTACTTAATTGAGGAAAAAGATTCATGAATAGTAAAATAAGGTGGTTTAATTAATATGCTGAGGATAATTTATATGTTTCGAAATTTTTGATAGCGCAATTGAGGAAGGACCATTGGGTAATAGTCCGATAAGCTCAGTGATCTAAATATTATAAATTCAAATTCGTGGTCTGGTATAAAATTTTTCGCACAATCGTCCTCAAATTATATATAAAAGCGAAATTTGAGCTGCTATAAATATTGTTATCTTTTTTTTTTAATGTTTCACTACTGTTTATCTGCGCATGGGATGGCTGTCGGTTATTCAATCGCATTTTATGCGTTACAGACAGCTGCCTAAATAATCCTTACATGCATGCAGAATGCCGCGTGTTATGGTCGCTGATCTTTCCAGCTATTCTCTGGAGAAATTTGCCTACGTCGTCGCCGTCGCCGCGCAAACCTTAGCGCGCCCTCCGCTGTCGGCTTTGCCCAAAATATGGTATGTGCTCTTATAAGCTCGCTCTGTTTCCTTTTTTGAAATTTGTCGCCGGCGCTTGTCGTGCTCTCGATCGTTTCACCCGCTGTCGACGATGGCATTTGTCCCTGCCTGGAGCCAATCGGCCTCTTCCCTTTGCCTATTGTGATTGATCCCTAGGTTTCTGTTGCCTGTTGGCCTTCACCCCTGAAACGTAGCGCATCCACCGTCCCGCTGCCTTCATCCGTCACCAGCGCGAAGACGCGCGCTGTCCGTGGAAACCTCCTCATCCGCCGCCGGAATCCGCACCCGAGTATATCCCCGGGTGCAACGGCGGCGTCTGTAGGATCGCTGAGCCGGCGGCACCCACGCTCGCCATTGACGTCAGAATCCCTCCGTCGAAGCTCCTCTTCCCGTTTTCCGGCCATCCGCCTGTCGTCGTCGTCGTCTCCGGGAAGTAACCCCAGGCCATCACCGTCGGGTGGAGATGAAGGTTTTTTCTGACATGCTTGTTCTTCACTCCGCTTCTCTTCAGTAATCGCGGGGTGTTAAGCACACCGCCAGCCAACACCGTCATCTTCGACTTGATCTGGAACTGGAGAGCTTCCGCTCTGTTGCCGGAGAACTCGACGGCGACACCGGCAGTCTTTGACCAATGGCGCGGCAGCCTGGGAGAACAAGCCCATTGCCGGAGGCGGCCATGTCTGCAAAACAAGTTTTCAGTGAGCTCTGTTTCTTCCCATCCCTGCACCCCAGGTGGCACAAGCCACAGTAGTGTTCCGGCGGCGCATTACAAATCGGTGTGATTGAGCCCTAGGTTTCCGCTGCTTGTCTATATCAGCCCTCTTAGTTTATACATGAGCGGAAAACCATCCCGTTGGACCCCTGTCTCTGCCTAAGGGGAAAGGTGGAAGAAGAAGAACAGAGAAAGAGAAATCTCACTGGCTTGTTATGCATAAAGTCCTCATACTGATCGAGAAGAAGAGATCTGCTAGATAGGGTAAGCATGGGGAGGCCTCCTTGCTGTAATAAAGGAGTGAAGAAAGGCCATGAGAGTTTACTCAGTGATTGTTTATATATGTGCTTTACATACACATGTTTTTCATTTTTACATTTTTTTCTTCTTGCAATTAATGCGTTCAATTTTAGCTTATCATGTCTTTAATGTTTATGTAGTATCTATTTCTTAATACTGCCAACATATGTCAAATGTTGTATTTCGATTTTTTTCTTAAGAAACCTGATTCTGAGCATGTTTTAAGGGATGCTTTATAATCAACCACTTGTTGATTTACATAAACTAAGTTGCCTGGTTTAACTTTAGCAGATTATTGATGTGTTATGAACTTATAATCAGCTATAGAGTCAGGCTTTTGTACAACTGCAAAGGAACCCCCCTTCTCTGGACTTCTACAAAAATGGAGAAAAATAATAATCAGCATTGTAATGTATTAACAGTTTTTAGTCCTTTTTGTTGATCTGTGGTTTATTGATAGGCTTTTAATGAATACTTTCTGCATTGAATTGTTTCTTCTAGAAATCCTTTTACTGCAGTTACATTAATATTTTGTTGATAAAATGTCAGCTCTTTTTGTTTTGTTTACATAGACATGCGTATTTGGGATTTACATCACTTAATAAACTATGTTATTTAATTATTAACCACCCAGTTTCTCCATATTCTTATTATTTGTTTATCCTCTTTCTCATCAATATGGGGCCTGCATATTCCATCACTTTCTGGAGCATGCATAATAGAAGAGGGATAATAATATATATGGTGGTAAACTTTAGATTACGTTCATTTTAGTTTATTAGGATGTAAATATTAGGGATGGAGTGTATTCTGTGAATAAGATGATTTCATGTGGTGTATGTTATTATTTATACTTATGTTTATTTTCATTTTTTGTGGACTCCTGCTGTTCTATCAGTTGTCATTTCTTAGTTCCAAGTTTTCTGTTCATTGTTAAATGTCACCTTTCCGAAAATGTGGCCTGGCCACCTATATTATGGGCAAAAATGTGAAAAAATATACATCACGTCACACCCTCTCCTAATCAAAGTCACCTAGAGTAGAGCTAGGTGGGCGAGATAATTTGCAGCATTATTTGTGTAATTGTTTACCTGAGTAAACTTACAATAATAGAAACAGGATATCAATTGATTTATATTTTCTATCACTCTATCTCCATTATGTTGTAGCGCTTGAATGTTGAAGCATGCTACTGGATTGCTTAGAGTGTCTCCAAGGAATCACAAATGTTTTGTATCATACAGTCTAATGGCCTGTTTTAGCTAGCTGTTTTGTACAAGAAGATATATGATGTTTGAATCCTGAGTTAAAGACAATAAAGAGAGACGAAAGATTAGAAATTGTCGTGAATGTTATTTTCAATAGAACTGAATCGAGAAAAGAAATTTTACATGTTCGATGCTAACCAGTTGTATTTCAGTGCCTGTTTCAAGATTGCAAGTGCCACTGTTACATAAACCTTGAACTTTTTCTTTGATAATTATGCTTTTTGAACACGATTTAGATGATAGATTTACATTGTATTCTATGATTTGATGTTTAATGACCATGGATAATTATGTGGTTATCAGACTACTTATTTCTATTCTATTTATGGCTGTACAGGCTATGTATATTACCTTTGGTAGTGTTTTCCTAGCTTATTCTTTCATAATGCCTCTATTAGAAATTAGAATTACCATCATTGGAAAATTTAAGTTGCAAGGAGTTGTTATTGTTTGAATGTATACAATGTGGTCTATTTGTTGAGTTACTGATGCCAGGATTAATAATAGTTATTGTATGGATCTTAAAAAAGCTAAAAAAAATGGGACCATATTGTTGTATGTGCGGTTCAATTTTAGTTTATCATGTCTGTAATGTCTCAGAATCAGGTTCCTTAAGAAAAAAATCGCAATATAACATTTGACATATGTTGGCAGTATTAAGAAACAGATACGACATAAACATTAGGAAAACTTTGGTTTGTCCAAGGAGAAGTAGAGTTGGTTTCCATATGAAACGAAGAGCAAGATCCTGCAGGCACAATTATAATCCACTGGTAATCTGGCCTCTCCTTGGCAAGCACTGAGAAGAGAGCCTCCCTGAGCTATACAGGAACTTCATAGTCTGAACTAAGCTCAGGAATCTTCTCCGCAAACCTGGGATCAAAGAGGTACAATGGGCACTCTTCCTTCACAATCTCTGCATGTGCAAAATACTTCTCCATCGTCATCTCCAGAGGACCAACTGAGAACTTGACATCCTTACAAATCCGAATCAGTCCTTCCTTGCTCAGAATTCTTTTTCGAGGAAGCAGTTTAGGGCCAAATGGAACTGCACATATGAAGCCCAACATAGACGTAGAGCTCTTTAAGATCAATCGTCTACATAAATGAGACCATTTGTTGATAAAAATATTGAATGAGTCACATATATTCATTTTTAATTTTTAACATGTAGAATATTTTTTCTTCTAGACATTCCTATAGCAATTTATACTTGAATAACATTTACATATTGTCATGTTATCTAATACTAATTTTATTACATGTTATGTTTACAAATTTGGTCATTATCTGTTTTTCTATGAAAATTTAAGAAGTTTGAGAACAATTTAGCATATCTTTGTTCTCCAAAAGGTAAAAGCAAAGTAGCTCTCAAAATAAGTTTATTTTCAGGTTTTGGTTAAAAGGCTTATTAAGTTGTGGTGGGTGGTCCTATATGAAAAAATTAATTAGTTACATGAATTTTATATATGTTTATGACATTTTCTCTTTCAGAATATTTTTCTTGAAAAAATCATTATGTGACTTTGAGAATTTAGATAATTTTAGTTTGAATTAGATCTGATCTTTTGATATGTTAGCGTAAGTGTAAAAATAAATGATTGATTAAACTATTGCTTTTACTCACTATGTTAGGTTTTGCTTGTTTTAATTTATTGTCTTCTGAAGCAAGATATTGGTTATATTAAAGGGTTTTTATACCTGTTTCTTTTTTTTAAATGACAGATATCTATATTATTAATTATTTAAAATCCATTAATTGTGATTTCCTTTGTTTCTAGGATTTGATGGGATGAGCCAAACTCTTCGTTTACTGGGATCGACTTCTTCTAATTCTGTTCAATTTAAATTTCTATCCACCTAGAGGTATGTATGCAAATATAGAGCCTCATATCTTGTTTTTAAGTGATATTTGTTATTGATTAGTACTAAGTACTTACTTAATATACTAACTAGGATTGATATTTGTTTGCCTAACTAATTATTTTCGTGTCATGTCTTTTTAGCGTAAGACTTTGTTGGATGCTGTTTTGAGGTTCTGCATTTCAGTCGGTAAGATCATGTTCTTCAACTCTGATACATTGTTTGTTCTTAAATGAGTTTTTAATCTAAAATCAATTGTTTTGGCAGAAATTATTTTATTATAGTCAACTTGTTCTGTAAATATCCTCTTTTCTGCCTTTGTAAAGATCTGAGCAATGATGAATTTACCCTTGTTTCTAATTGCTTTCCATAGCACATTACATGTATAAATGATGCAACGTCGAGCTCAAGTTCCCCCGGGGCTTCAATGTCGAGCTCACCTCGCTGGCTTCCAAGGTCCGCGGTGACATCTGCAGCTGCTTCTACATCGTATCCGGTGAGCTTTATGAGAATCTTCTCTTTTTTCCTGCGAATCAGCTGATCAAGGACCGGTAATGATAGAAATGAACCCCATTTGTTATGATGAAAAAGTGGATGTTTGGTTTCGAACTAAACCTGCCCAACTTCATCAAATGCTTTTAAAGATGTATGTAGTTAACTTAGGATACTTACTGCACAGCTCTTGAAGTACTGACGCTTCACTCTTACCTCATGATGAGTTATTAAACTGATATCCCAAATCCAAGCAGACAAAAAGCTCATTAGTCTACTATTTATTCAGTAAATTTGAAATGCTCATGCTGTACTTCGTGACCGCCTTATTTCTTTTTGCTCCGACACTGTTTATAGCTAATATTGTTTCTCCTCTTTTTCCTGCTGATTTCCTCCATGGCAGCTATTTCATGGGACCAAAATGAAGTTAGGGCTGGCAGACATTTTTTTATTTCGCTTATCTCGCAGCAAACATTTTTTTTCATTTTTTTATTTTGCTTTTTTTGCAGCTGAATCCGAAACGCTCTCTCTGACCTTGCTGCCACCCAATCTTGCCCGCCTCTCTTCGCTGACCCCTCCTTTTAGGTAATATCGTCCCCCCTCTTCTTCCTCTTGACCTTCTTTGTTCTAAATTGCTTTTTACTGTTCAATCTAATATATTTAAATTAACCCGAAAGATGAAAATCCTTCTGCCAACAACATAAAAAAGCCTGTTAGATTAATCTCTTATAACTCTTATAACTGTAGTAGCTCCTGCCACTCCATTTGTTTTTAGGTCCATCAAAGTTATTCTTGTACCTTACTATTGTTGACTTCAAATCTTTCTACAACCCATAGGATCTAAATCTTTCTCAACTCATAGGTGGGTCACATTAATTGGACATCAAACCCGAAATAAGCGTAGAGAGTAATTGAGATCAAACTAAACACACAAGTTTTTTCTAACCCATGTATATCTGCTTTCCCATAAATCTCATCCATTTACGACTGATCTAATATAAAGATCACACCAATTAAGCAATACTAATTCTTTTTAGTATGCAAGATAAATCTCTAGTTGCTTTGTAGTGATTGTTCATATATGTGCTTTGCATACACATTTTTTTCATTTTTTCATTTTTTTTTCTTGCAAACGAATCCGGAACTCTTTCTCCGACCTTGCTACCACCCAATCTTGCCTGCGTCTCCTCGCTAACCACTACTTTAAGTTGGGAACAAAATTCCTTCTTCTACTTACGTTTGAGATGCATCTTTGCACTCAAATTCAGCCATTGCTTGAATTTTCCTACGAATATTGAAAGTGATACAATTCAAAACTATTTGGTTTTACTCGATTCTTCTATGAAAAATTGTATTTTGTTTTTTTCCTATGATGTCATTACTCCTTGACTATTATTCTACCCCATTAATATTGATGATGTTATTGTTATATTCTAAATATCATTCATTTGCAATTAATTTTACATAACTATACCTTTAGTATGCTACAATAATATTTTTTTCAAATGTTTTAACTCCTCTATGTTGGAGAATCCATTACATTCAGATTCAATGTAGAATGCTAAAATCATATAGTTTCTTGTACCTTATTGTTGTTAGCTCTTTTACCACTGAGGTGGCCTGTCTAAAACCCATGAACTCTAAATCTTTTTTCGGTTTGATCGTCATGAATTGTTCTGCTCACAGAATTTGAATTTACGATTTTTGAATTCGTTATTTAACATTTTGTACTGATCTCATCATAGGAAATCGAACTACTTTAACAATTGAAATCCAGGTTTGAGAACTTCAAGAAAGGTTTAACGGTGAGTATAACAATCTCATCTTATTTTGAATTACTTTTTATTTTTCAATCTAATGTATTTAAATGTATTTAAATTAATTGCACTGCAAACATTCATGCAATTAATATAATTATCATCAACTTTATTCTGTATAAATGTTCCATCTACAATGCAAAGTCAACTAATTCTTACTGATTTTATTTGTATTAGTTAATGCCGGCATATATTTTTTAACAACTAAATTTGTAATTACCTCTCAATTTTAGATAATATGTAAATCACAAAAATGACAAGAAAAGGAAAGGAGTTACAAACAGTTGAACATTCTTCTACAACAGGTATTATTTAATACACTTAGGATTTCATATTCTTGGTTTCATAAGAGGATTTTGAAGCTTATGAAGACAAATGAAAACTAACAGGACGCAAAAGAAAATCTGTATGTAGCATGCTATCGGAGCAGAAGAAAGACATCATTCGAGAGTATAATAGAAAAGCGTATCATATCAAAAAGCTGAAGAACTCTGCAAATGATACGGAACAACAAATATATTGTATGTCCCATGAACTATATCTAATACAAAAAAAGTAAAAAAAATCAATATGTTTTGTGACATTGATTGACAACATCAATTACAGAAGATGCATTTAGTTTAATAAAGGCTTCAATCGTGCAACAAGAACCAAAAGAGATTATGTACAACAACAATTCTTCAAAACGAAAAGGTAAAATTTATTTTTTTATTATTACAATTTAGTTTCGAAAAGATATTAAATGCTTATTCTTTCAGCTGTCGGTACATTCAGAATATACCTTCATCATCAAATACCATTTGAAAAAAGCTACTTACCTCCTCCAACTATTTGTCAATATTGTCAAGCCATCAAATTTGCATTTGAATCTGAAACCTTCTGTTGTGGTGGAGGTCAAATTAAATTAGCTTCCTCTGATGTACAAAAAGAACTTCATGCATTGTATAACTAGAGCAATATCGAAACTTCAGAATTTAGAGATAATATTTAGACATACAATAATATGTTCGCGTTCACATCTCTTGGTGTAAAATATAACAAAAATCTTACAAAAAATGCATTTGGAGTTTACACTTTCAGGGTACAAGAACAAATGTACCATTCCATTACTATGGGTACAAATTCTGATCAGCAAAAGTCAACGATTCAATTGTATTTCTATGATACAAAAAATGAAGTTTCAAATCAAGCACAAATGAATACACATTTAAATAAAGAAAGTATATCGATGTTAATTCATTTATTGTCCAACAATCCATATTCGATTTTTTTTCGAAGCTTGAAGGACATAAAAATGAAAGAAAAGAAAATTGTCTTACGAACTCATTTTGGATTAGACCAGAGTTCTTACAATACCCCTACAAGCAGTCAAATAGCTGTAATATTAGCTGAACAATCAACATATCCTCCAGTAGACGGCCTTCATATAATTACACATAGTTCATCAGGACAGTCATACAAAATACAATATTATTATGGTTGTTACGATCCACTGCAATATCCTCTTTTATTCCCATATGGTGACACGGGGTGGCACCAAGGGATTTTAAAGCTCAATAATCGAGATTCAAATAAAGCAAGTAGCTCACACAATAAAAGAAAATTGTTCTCAACAATTGAAGAGATGTTAGAATTTGAAAAAAAAGTAAACAAAATAACTTTTGTAAAATAAAATAGCAAAACTTCATTAATATTTATTATAATAGGTAGTACTATATACTTATATCTTTTTTCACAGGTAAAAAAAGAAAGAGAAACACTGTTTCTTATAGAGAATATTATTGCTACAAGTTACAAATCCGTCATGAAGAAAATTCTATTTTGCTAAAAAGTGGACGACTTTTACAACAATACGTTGTTGATATGTATATAAAAATTGAAATTGGTAGATTAGATTTTTGCAAACAAGAGCAAAAGAAAATATGAGCAGACCTGAATCAAGGACTTATTGATAGTGTTGCTACCGGAGAAAGAAATGCAGCCAAAATTGGAAAGCGAATAGTATTACCTGCTGGGTTTATTGGTAGTCCTCGTGATATGCAAAACTATTACATGAATGCAATGTCTTTAGTCCAACGTTTTGGAAAATCCGATATATTTCTAACAATGACTTGCAATCCTACATAGAGTGAAATAAATGCCGAATTGAAAGCAAACGAAACTGCACAAAATAGACCTGACTTGGCATGTAGAATATTTAGAGCAAATTTAATTGAACTAAAAGACTTGATTGTGAAAAAGAATTCTTTGGATGAGTTGCAGCATATGTTTATGTTATAGAGTTTCAAAAAAAGGATTACCATATGCACACTTTCTAATAATATTAAAAGATAATAAAAAATTGTAAGTGCAGAATCATACGATAATTATGTGCGCTGAAATACCAGACAAAAACAAATATCCTTTACTATTTGAATTAGTTGTAAAACATATGATTCATAGCCTATGTGCAAAAACAAAATCCTAATAATATTTGCATAAGCAAAAAAAGTTACTGTAAAAGCAGATATCCAAAACCATTTTCTCAATATGCTATACAAAAAGAAGACAGCTACCCTACATATAGATGGAGAAATAATGGAGTTATGATAAAAGTACAAGCAATGCTAGATAATAGATGGGTTGTACCTTACAATTCTAACTTGCTTTGTCATTTTGACTGTCATATAAATGTTGAAATATGCTCATCAGTAAGTTCTGTAAAATACTTATACAAGTATATTTATAAAGGTCATGACAAAATTGCATTTAATTTATCAGAAAATGATGCTCATTTCATCATTGATGAAATCAAGCAGTTCCAAACTGGCAAATGGATTTCTCCTCCTGAAGTAATGTGGAGAATTTACGCATTCACGTTAAATGAAATGTATCCATCAGTGACAACATTACAACTTTATTTACCAAATAAACACATTGTAGCATTTTAAGAAAACCAAGATTTTCAAAAAGTAATGTCGTTTGATTTTTATAAGACAATGATGCTTATTGAGTTCTTTAAATTAAACTCTACTGACGATCAAGCTAAAAGCATCTTATATAAATACATACCAGAACATTATATATGGGATCCATCAGGAAAAATTTGGTCAAAAAGAAAACAACAAAAAGTCATTGGTCGCATTGCCACAGCAAATCCAACTGAAGGTGAACGTTACTATCTCAGACTACTATTAAATCACATTAAAGGTCCTACATTTACAACGAGCTAAACTCATAATATGGGATGAAGCTATAATGGCTAAAAAATGCTATATAGAAGCTCTTTATAAAATATTACAAGATATAATGGGATGTGATGCAATATTTGGTGGCAAAATTATTATTTTTGGAGGAAACTTTCGACAAGTTTTACCTGTCATTCCAGGAGAAAGTGAAGATGTCAGAATAAATAATAGCATAATAATGTTATTTTTATGGTCACAACTTGTAAAAGTACACTTAACTCAAAATATGATAGCAATGAATGATCCACATTTCTGTGAATACATTCTTAGAATTGGAAATAGAGAAGAACAAATAATTACAGAAAATTGGATTACAATACCAGAAAACATGATTATACCATTAAGAAAATAGAAGAAATGTCAATTAATAATTTAATTTATGAAATTTACAAAAAATACCTTAAATGATAATCAATTACAAAATTTGGTGGGGACACCACGATCGACCGTTAATTAATTCCTGGTAGAGTTTATCGTCGATGGCCGAGATCTAGCCACGCTGCTTCGATCTGGATCGATTGACTATTACGACAGATTTGGAAAGTTGGATGCTGCAGATCACTGACTTGGTGGATTGGAAGTCTCTTTCGTTCTGATTGATTGGAGATTTCATTTTGGGATGATTTTATTTCTCGCATTTATTTTGTATTAGTTGTTTTTATTTCTGTAATTGTTATTTTAGGCACGTTATCTGGTATTTTCTTGTTTGTGTGGGGAATTTATTACATTATATATTTTTCTGAAATGAATCGATATTCCGGATAGATGAAAACTTCTTAATTTGGGTTGTTGCTGTTAAGGAAGTGAAAGGGAGTGATCCTGTTGAACCTCCACCAGAAGCAGTTCCTATGCTTAAGGAATTTGCTGACGTGTTCCCGGGAGATCTTCCTGACTACTTACCCCTGATGCGTGATATCCAGCACGCGATTGATCTCGTGCCTGGAGCAACGCTTCTAAAACTCCCACACTATCGCTTGAATCCCACTGAACATGCGGAGTTAAAACGACAAGTAGATGACCTACTCTAGACGGGGTTCATCCAAGAAAGCCTTAGCCCTTGTGCTGTTCCAACACTTCTGACTCCGAAGAAAGACAGATCGTGAAGGATGTGCATAGATAGTCGCGCCATCAACAAAATCACTGTCAAGTATCGCTTTCCCATCCCTCGCCTGAATGATATGCTTGATATGATGGCTGGAGCCACTATTTTTTCTAAAATTGATCTTAAGAGTGGCTATCATCAAGTTCAAATTAGTCCAGGGGATGTATGAAAGTCAATTTTCAAGACGAAGGATGGCTTATATAAGTGGTTGGTGATGCCCTTTGGGTTATCTAACGCTCCCAACACCTTCATGAGGCTGATGACTCAAGTCCTGCGGTCATTTATTGATATTTTTGCTGTGGTCTATTTCGATGATATCTTGATCTATAGTAGGACTAGGGAAGAACATGTTATACACTTATCTCAGATCTGTTAAGCCCTTAGGAAAGATAGCTTATATGCGAATTTAAAGAAATGCGCATTTGACTGATCGAGTTATCTTTTTAGGCTTCATAATATCATCTAAGAGTGTATCTGCTGATTCTAAAAAGGTAAGTGCAATAGTTAGTTGGCCAATTCCTTTGAACATTCATGATATACGCAACTTTCATGGACCGGCGACTTTCTATCGTAAATTTATGTGTAGATTTAGCACCATCGTAGCTCCAATTACCGATTGTATTTGAAAGGGATCATTCGAGTGGACAAAGGCTACTGCTAAAGCCTTCGAAGAAATAAAGATTAGGATGACGTAAGTTCCAGTTTTGAGACTTTCAGACTTTTCGAAAGTTTTTGAGTTTCATGCGATGCTTCTGAAGTTGGCATTGGTGCTGTACTATCCCAAGAAAATCACCCTGTTGCCTTCTTTAGTGAGAAGTTGAACGAGGCTAAGCAAAAGTACTCCACTTACGATAAAAGTTTTATACTGTAGTGCAAGCTTTGAGGTATTGGCGATATTATCCCTTACTCTAAGAATTCGTTCTATTCTCTGATCATGAAGCCCTGCGGTACTTGAACTCACAAAAGAAGCTGAATTCAAGGCACGCGAAGTGGGTCAAATTCCTACAAGAGTACACTTTTGTACTTAAGCATAAAGCAGGAATCGAGAATAAAGTCGCAGACGCTTTGAGTCGTCGAGTCTCACTCCTATCCACTATGAGCGTCGAAGTTGTGGGATTTGACAAACTCACCGAATTCTATGAGGATTGTCCTGACTTTGGAGTCATCTATGCCACCGTGAAGGAAGGACAATCTAGGGAGTTCACTGACTTCTTAATTCAGGATGGCTACCTTTTTCATGGTCGCAGATTTTGTCTCCCATGAACATCTGTTAGAGACTTCCTTGTTTGGGAGTTACACGCAGGTTAATTGGCCGGTTACTTTGGCCAAAATAAGACGATTGAGGCCGTAGAGAACCAATTTTATTGGCCAAGCCTCAAGAGAGATGTGCGTATAGTTGGTCAGTGTCGAACTTGTGCTGTGGCAAAACAACAAAAACAAAACACTAGACTTTATACGCTTCTACTCGTATCTGATCGTCCTTGGCAAGATCTTAGCATAGATTTTATTGTAGGATTACCTAAGACTGCTAATGAGCACGATTCCATCTATCGTGGTTGATCGATTTTCTAAGATGACACATTTTCTCCCTTGTTCTAAAACATTAGATTCCTTTAGGATTGCTCGCTTATTTTTCGATGAGGTAGTTAGACTACATGGGTTGCCAAAATCAATGGTGTCTGATCTAGACACTAGATTTATCAGTTATTTCTGGAAGACTGTGGCATCTCCTCGGTACGAAACTTAAATTTTCCAATGCCTTTCACCCTCAAATAGATGGACAAACAGAAGTAGTAAATAGAAGTTTAGGGAACCTGCTTTGTTGTTTAGTGGGAGAAAATGAAAGAAATTTGGACCTTGTCTTATCTCGTGTTGAGTTGCATACAATAATTCTATCAATAGGTCTGTAGGCATAAGTCCATTTGAGATTGTGCATGATTATAAGCTTAGAGGTCCTATAGATCTCATTCAATTACTTATGCATGTTAGGATGTTTGAGTCTGCTGAGTCATTTGCACAACATGTTAGGGAATTGCATAAAAAGATCAGCAAAAAAAAAGTGTCAGTAATGACATTTATAAGAAATTAGCAGATTATCACAAAAGAATGTAGGAATTTTCAGAAGGAGATTATGTGATGATTTAGGTTCGACCCGAGCGGTTCCCATCTGGAACTGTTAAGAAATTACAAGCTTGCGGAGCTGACCCTTTTAGAATTCGAACGCGTATGTTGTTGATTTACCACCAGAGTATGGTATCAATTCAACCTTCAATATCTCAGACTTGGTGACATACAAGGAGCTAACGGTAATATCAAGTGATCCGCTTGAGCCTTCATTACCCATTGAGAGTGAACCCTTACCCGAGTGTCCACAGTCAAATCCACTTATAAACAGGAGCAAATAGAGCAAATCCTTAATGACCAGATAATTTTCACAAGAAATCAAGGATACTAGCGTTATTTGGTTCGTTGGAAGGGTTTACCTCCGTTTGAGGATTCATGAATTACTAGAGATGAGCAGCAGAGACTTGATCCAGACTTGCTAGAAAGATATCACAGTAAAGAGGACCCCTATTCGACAAAGTCGAGTTTTTTCCACCCGGGGAGAGTTGGTGGGGACACCATGATTGACCGTCGATTCATTCCTGTCAGAGTTTATCGTCGACGGCCGAGATCTAGCCATACTGCTTCGATCTGGATTGATTAACTATTAGAACAGATTTGGAAAAATGGATGCTACAGATCGCTGACTTGGTGGATTGGAAATCTCTTTCATTCTGATTGATTGGAGATTCCATTTTGGGATGATTTTATTTTTCACATTTATTTTGTATTAGTTGTTTCTATTTCTGTAATTGTTACTTTAAGCACGTTATCTGGTATTTTCTCGTTTGTGTGAGGATTTATTACATTATGTATTTTTCTTTATTGAATCAGTTTGTATGGAGGTCTATATAAACGCTTCCTTATTATTCTTATTTTTCTAATGTTGAATAAACTTGATTTGTGTTTCCTTTGGGATTATTTGATTCTGGAATGAATCGATATCTCGGATACGGAAGGGCTTGAGCCTTGGGTGAGAATCCCTAAACTCTACCCGCTCAGCTCCTCCTCTCTGGGTTCGATTTCATTCATTTTACATTCCTCAGCATTCCCCTCACTCTTGCCTACCACCCCGCTTAGTTCGTGTTCTTGCGTCCAGTTCGCTGACTCCGTTCGAATACGGACGTGTCATCGTGCCTTGACATTGCCGACGATGTGATCACGTCTGTTATGCCAACGCTCACACCTCGGTTCCGCTTGACACGCTTGCAGAGTTCTGTCGCGTCTGGCCCCTCGCGCACCCCGCTCGCATCGCGCGCCCGCGCTCTGTCTGCATCGCACCCATGCGAGCTCGCAAGCTGCGTCGCGCCCGCATGTGTGCCAACCCGCCGTGTCACGCCCGCAAGCGCTCATTCACCGCCTGCGATGCACCCACACACGCCCGGGCTCTGTCAGCGCGTTGGCCGTGCTCCAGCCTTTCTCCCGCCGCTCGCGCGCCGGAGCCACCCCCACGCTCCTAGCCACCTGTGCGCTTTCCCACCACCCCGACGCGAGCCGCGCGCCCAAGCACCTGCGGCCTCCACAGTAGAGCCCTAATTCTAAGAAAATTACTCTTTTGTCCTTGGATTATCTGACTTAGGTATGAATTTCAACAAAGCCTTAACCTGGTTAAATCCAGTACTCTGGATCATTCTGCTCGCTTGTAATTTACTCGAACTTGTTCCGCCTGTGCGACCTTTCATTATTGAGTGTAATTTAATTATTGTTGGTTAAATATTGTGAGTTCTCATATTCCTGTTATTTCGTTTCTGATTTAGTGAAAATCGAATTGCGCCCTAATTTGAATTGGTAATTTTTCAATTACCTTCGATCTAATATATTTAAAATTTTGAAAGGAATCAGTTTGACGTGTTTAATTAATTTCTTAGTCATTACAAAATTATTCTCTGATATTTTAGCATTATTTTGTGAATAATCTACTTTGTAAGATTACTGATCTCTAAATTGCACCATCATTCATCCATCACGCATCAAAATTTCACTGATATAGCAATCCTTACAGCAAAAAATGAACATGTCAATAAAATAAATGAGATAATAATTAATGAATTTGCAGGAGAACATGTTGAATATTATAGTTTTGATTCACTTATTAAATCACATGAGAACACATTAGTTAACACAGACTTTCTTAATGATCTTTCACGTCTACCACCACATAAACTAATACTTAAAGAAAATTGTCCAATCATATTACTACAAAATTTAGATCATTCATCTGGATTATCTAATGGTTCTCGCCTTATCTGCAAAAAGTTTAGTAAAAACGTAATCGATAGTGAGATCATTACCAGAAATTACAAAGGAACACGTATTCTTCTACCACGAATTTCTTTACAATCTCAGAAGTATGAAAACTTCCATTTCAATTTGTTAGAAAACAATTTTCAGTTCGATTATGTTTTGCAATAACCATAAATAAATCACAAGGCCAAACCTTAAAAAAAGTTGGAATATATCTACCTGAACTTGTTTTCACATGGACAATTATACGTTGTATTACCACGTACATCAACTAACGCAATAAAAATACTCATAAAACCAGCACAATTATAACATATATCTCTAAATGCAACAAGAAATGTTGTAAACAAAACTCTTCTTCTTCATTGCAAGACGTAAAAATCAGATCACAAATGAATACCAATATACTTTCTTTTATGTCTTATGCTATAAATTTTTTACATTTTTATCTCATATTTATCTTTTACATTAAATAAACTAGAATAGTTATATAATATCTACAAAAGTAAATATAAATAAGCTCAATAAATTCAGTAGTGTAACTATACATGTATATACATATTACCATCAATGCTACAGACACTAAATATTATATATGTTCAATCTTTTATATTTTTCAAGTATTTAAAGCCTTAAAAAATATGTATTATCCGTTTAGTTTTCCTGAAAAGAAATTAAATTAATTGATTAATACTTCTTTCTTTTGCTTACATTAATGGTTAGATATTATTATTTTCTGTTACATAAATTATTTTTATACTATCAAATATATTATTATTACTATTAAGCAATAAAATTCTAAAAGATTTCTTGTATGATCATAAACCCTGTAGAATTATTATATCTTCTCAATTTCAACATATAACTGAAAGATAATTGTTTATGTATAACTATTTTTTAATTGTCATATTATTATCTTACAAGAACATCTACTTTTTCTATACTATAAAATAGCTAACATTTTAATTTGTCATATGCAGATGACATCAACAAGCACATTGGTATCAATAATGTCTATTGGAATCATGAAAGACTGCTTAAAAGTGTTGGTATTAAGGAAAACAAGTGCAAGGCTCTCTTGAAATAATAAAATATATTTTCAAACATATATTTTCTGCGATGAGCAAGTAAGAAACTTTATTATTACTAATTTAGTTCATTTACATCATTTCTTTTAAAATATTATATCTTCGATAGAATGCAAAATTATTCAAATACTCCTTATATTTGTATAACAATTGGGAAAAGAGATACAAGGCATATGCTATGGAAATGATGTCGAAAAATTTGACAACATACTACGAGAAGGATCAATATATTACATAACAAATATTGTTGTCTCCATCATAGATCCACTATATCAAACAACCTCTAATGATAAACAAATGAAATTAACTATAAAAATTGAAGTTATCCAAGCAACAGGAGATACAAGTATCGACTTGTCACAAAACATCAACTTACAAGTGCACTTAAATTCAAATTCTAAAACAAATTTTAGTCATCAAATTAATCATTAAATTTTCTCAATATTTTAGAAATATTCTTATACAATGCATGCAGATATAATAGCAGTTGCAATTGAGGTGAAACCGCTTTGAACATTCAGAAGACATAATAATTCTGCAGGAGCTATTTCTTGCGTTATTGTAATCGATGAAATGTAATTTTATGATTTTTGGTTAAAATTATCAACGCAAACTTTCGTAGTAATAATAAAAGTACGAAACTTACATTTCAAATATTAATCAGCTTAAATTCTC
This sequence comes from Apostasia shenzhenica, assembly GCA_002786265.1. Classification (NCBI taxonomy): domain Eukaryota; kingdom Viridiplantae; phylum Streptophyta; class Magnoliopsida; order Asparagales; family Orchidaceae; genus Apostasia; species Apostasia shenzhenica. The sequence goes on along the minus strand of KZ451902.1, from coordinate 2,509 downwards.
AAATTATATCATTTTGGGACGATTTTGCAAACACTCAAGCATCACAAATAGGAAAACTGTTGAACAATAAAATGCTCGTAATATTAGCAACAAGGCTAAGATGAACTACTTATCGAGATAAGCTTTTTTACAATCTCAAAATTTTGTTATACAATAATTTTAGAATACTAATGCCTTTTGTAAATTTAAATATAGATTTCTCGCTGTCTACAACATCAACTTCTACTATTGTCATCAACCCAACTACAGTACGAAGTGAGGAACTACAAACTTGGTATTTCTTCTATTACTTATATGAATTTATAAGTAAAGATAATTTTTGTTATATATATTTAATTATGTCTATCTTTCTCTCATTAAGGTCAGTGAAGAATAGTGTTAAATTGCAATCTTCAAAGATCAAAAATGTATATATATATAACGCAAAAAGAGCTTCATTTTTTGGTAACATCGATGTACAACAAACTTCGCTTAATGTTCTATTGAATGAATGCAATGATGAAACAACAAATGACTTGGTAATCCTAAATTATTAATTCTTTTATTTCATATATAGATATTCGTTATGATTATATTGCTTATTTATTCAGGCAAAAATGTATCGAATAAGTACAAGTTCACTTTCTCAATGTGAAATCATATATAGCTTGCATTTCCTGCAACAAAAAGACTGAAACAAAGATGAATGAAATATTCTATTGTGCATTCTGCAACACCAATGCAAAAGCAACACCTCGGTAAAACTTAACTTATAATATCTTGTAGTAAAATATTTTATAGTTCTTTTTTTATATATAATTTTTTCTCTCTTTTAGGTTAGTAGCAAAAATAATAATAAAAGATGAAACAAGCAGTACTTCTACCATAATATTTGGACAATATGCTGAACAAATAGTAAATATTACTGCAAGCACGTTCCAAGCTACTTAGAATACTGTAATATTACATTTGATAAACTATTACAATTCATTTCAAAAACTTACCTATGTATAATTTTAAATTGCTATTAACATAAAAATGTTCTATGCTGGGAAAACATTACAATGCAGAATCATGTATCCAACAATTGTAACAAACATGGTTCTATTTTGACATTCGCAGGCAAATTCAACAGTACATAGATATCTCAAAAATCACATTAAATACTTTTGGCATTAGAGAACTTAAAGATAATAAAGCTCAAATGGATTCAAGAAAAAAGAAGCCAAAGCAACAACTTTAAAATGTAACTGGACTAACTTACAATTGACACTGTTGACGTAGGATGTAGGGGATCCCAAGAAATACTAAAAAAGAGAGTTCCGGGAGACGGCGACGCGCAGAGAGGTAAGCCTGATGGTTGAGACTTAAGGGAGAGAGAGAGTTTGGGGCATCCAGAACAGCACACAAAGATTTAAGGTGGTTCAGGGAGGAAATTCCCTACGTCCACCGAGCGGTCAGTGAAGAAGTTTCACTAATGGGAAAAGGTAGTCGTGAAGGCTAATACAAAGAGCTTACAAGAGGAAGAAAGAGAAAGAAGGAGAAAGAGAGAGCTTTTCTTATTCTCAAGCTCCTGTTTTACAAGAGGTGATAGAGGAAGGATTCTGCTCTTCCTAGGGTGAGTCCTCCTCCTCTGATCTGTTGATCCTGGGTGCTCGATTTTTGGATTCCCCTGCTTGAAGACTGTTCAGGGGTATTTGTAGGTAGCGAATGATGCAGTTTTATCCTGGTTTTTCGGAGAAAAGGAGGTGAACAAGTTCTGGGTTCGCGCCGCTTGTCGGCCGCCAGAGGGACCAAAAGCCGCAAAAGGAGGATTGCTAACTTTTAATATTGGTATTGCTTCTGGGAATTCATGACAGCTGGGGCATGCGGACCCTTGATTTGCGTGTCTTGGAAAGAAGGCCTTGTACGGGGAACGGCGCGGTCGGGCCAAACTGATTGTGACAGGCACTTCTTTGTAACATCATCATCGATGTTATCAGGGATGGTCCTGGCTCGTCATGGACGAGGCTTGGTTGACTCCTCGTGTCTGAGGTTTGATTAAACCCTCGTGTCCAAGGTTTGATTGAACCCTCGTGTCCGAGGTTTGAACGGGGTCAGAAACCTGTGAGAACAGATAAATAAATTAGTAAATAAATAAAGGTCAAATGCCAGGTAGGTGCCACGTGTACGACAGGGATGCAGCGCTGGAACCACGTGTTAACATCAGTTCCCCGCATTGTCAGGGCGCGAATATTGATATGGGAAAACCCAAGTCCTCTCACTTTTTATAAAGCAAATCGACTTCGATTCTTGAATGATCCACATCACTTCTGGTTCTATTGTAACAAAAGATTCCCATCTTTTTTTAACCCATTCCATTTAGATGAATTCAAATATTAGCCCTTTCGGATCTATTATGACATAAATAAAGGGTGCCTAAGGGACCTATTTTATTGCCAATCCTTTCACAGGATGTGAAAAATGAAATAACTAAAGAAAATAGATGTATGGAAGATAGGAAAGAAAAGGACTAATTATATCTGCCAAC
>KZ451900.1:1511209-1587118 GCA_002786265.1 Apostasia shenzhenica | reverse complement strand
ACTCATGTATACAGAGCCGCCAATAGAGCGGCAGATTTTATTGCTTCTTTTTCTTGCCTAGATGACATAGAGTGGCGAAGGGGCATGTCCCTCCCACTCGATTTTTCTGCGATCCTCGACGAGGATCGAACCTTTTGTACCTGATGTATCTTTTTTTACTGTTATAGTATTATAGGCTACGGCCGAATTTCAAGGAACCCAAAAACTTTGGGGAACCCAAAAACTTTGGGGAACCCAAAAACTTTGAAAAACTTTGGAGCTCTCATTTGCAGGTTTGACTGGCGTTGACCAAGCAAGTGAGCTGGGAAACAAGCGTTCGAGGGGGAGGCCAGCCTCCCCACCGGAAAACCATGGACAGTGCAGGAAGGAAGAGGAAGGAGGAAAGGTGGCCACTGCTGTAGCTAAAATGGAAGGCTGCGGCAACTCCAAGCAAGCCATTTCACTTAAACAGCGATCATCCTCCCCGTCGGCGGCGTCTAGGTCGCCATTAGCAAAACAGGAAACACGCAGATCTGGTGAAACAGAGTCTTGCGCCCATCCTGCAGTCGCTGATTTCGCTGGAACCACAGGCAACCGCATGGAGCAGTTCACTGCTGTAGGACGTGCAGGGAATGCAGACCGCAGCAACCCTTTCATGAACAAACAGCTGGATCTCAGCCTTGGCACAAATGAAGCAGCTGGAATGTTTCTTGCTGCAGCCGGCCATGGATCCAGCAAAACAGAACACCCCACGCAGGAGCAGAGTAAAACAGAGGAGCTTGCCCATCTGCCCGCCGTTGTAACCGCTGGATCTGCAAGCAACAGCAGCACCAGCGGATTTGAAGGGCTGAATCCCAGCAACCGCAAGGAAGATCACGTTCAGCTGCTAGTTTCCTGTACCCCTCAGCGAGTTCCACTTCCAGAACATTCCCAAGGTGCGAGAATCGCAAGCCACACCAACTCCAGCAATTTTGAAGTGCTGAAACCCCACCAATGCAAGGAAGTTGAGGCCCAAATGCAGGACTTCTTCTCCTCGCAGCAAACCTCATCCCCAGAGCGCAGCCAAGGTATCGCTCCCTCCCACCCTGCGGCCCGGGGGGCGGCCGCAACATATGTAACTGCCTGTGATGTCGCTAAAACAATTCTAGGTGAGGATGCAAGAGGCCCTATGAGGCAGTCCGTTGTGTAGGTCGGTTTCGTGCATGCTGCAACGTTAAACAGCATAGATTCTGCACAAACTGCAGCTCCAAACAGCTCCTATAGCAGAAACAGCCCGCCAGCTGTTCGACAGAATGCCACAGCAAAATTTTCACAACATTCTGCAGATTTCAGCAAGCACGGCATCCCCTTGCATCTCCAGACCAGCGGAAAACAGCGACTTTCCCAACCAGAGTTGCACTGTTTTCCTGCTCCCTGCCCTCCTTCGCCATGTTTTCCTGCACCAACCAATTCCATCAGCTCTCTCTGCTCCAACAGCAGGAATTTTGCACCAACTGTCCGACAAAATCCCGCAGCGAATGCTCTATAATTTTCTGCAGCTTCTAGCACGCCTAGCAGCCCCCTGCAACCTGAAAACAGTGAAAATCAACAAGTTTCTCAACTTGATTCGCATAAGTTGTATGCAGCCCACATCCTACAGCATGGGAATGTTATGCCACAGCAGCCCAACTCCAGCAATCTGCCTAAACAGCAGCCTCTGCATTCACCTGCAGCTAGTTCGGCCTGGGCTCGCAAGGAATATGCTAGCTTTGAAGACATTGATCTCTCTACCTCTGCCCACATTCGTGAAGGAGTGGTCCAGCTCGATAAAGCTTCTATTTTGCATATGCAATCCAAATTAGCCTCATCGTTGGTTGGAAAATTATTTGGAAGGAGATTGCCCTTCCATTTTCTCGCAGCGGAGCTTCATAAAAGATGGGGACACTATGATGGGTTCAAAGTCCTCGATGCTGGCAAAGATTGTTTTATTTGCCAATTTAGAAATGATGCAGATAGGGATGCTATTATTCGATCTGGATCATGGACGGTAGCGGGTCAAATTCTAGGACTTGATGTTTGGTCCCTTGATTTTGACCCCTCCTCTTCCGTAGGTGCCTCGACGTCGATCTAGGTTAGATTACCAGAACTCCCCCTTTACTGCTGGGGCAAGAGGAATCTAGCCAGAATCTCATCGGAGATTGGCACCCCATTATGGCTAGATCCTATCACCGCAAGCATGGACAAAATTGCTTTTGCGAGAGTTTGTGTTCGGGTCCATCTAGCTCAATCCCTTAAGCTGGGTGTATGGATCAATGGGCCGAAAGGTAAATTTTTCCAAAGGGTTGCGTATGAAGGTATTACGGTCATCTGCTTCAAATGCGGTGTTGTTGGACACAGAGATAAGAATTGCCCCCCTTCAAGACCCGACATCACAAACCAATGCTTCCACCACTCCCTCCCCTGCTCCTTCTAATGACTTGATGGAAACTAATGCTGACAATGCTATCTCTAGTGGGGTTGAAGGCAACTCATTGCACTCCCACCATGACCCTTGCGAGAATGTGTCCAAGGACTCTGTCGGGCCATGGATGCTAGTTTCCAACTGCCGCAAACCACAGAATGTGGCTGGACAACAACCCAAACAGGCTGCAGGCAACAATCTTCACAAATCTAAACCTGTTACCTCACAGAATTCAGCAAGGCAACAGCAACAGCAGCAAACCACTACCCACCAGCAGCAGAAAAGCCCAGCCTAGCAGCTCGGAGTGGTGGGACAACAGGTTATAAGGGCAAAAACTCCTCAGAACAGCCACCTATATATCCCTAAAAGGCTGGCTAAGCAGAAGGGCACTGATGACATGCAGGACAGTGCAATAGCAATACGGGGGCAACCGCAAAACAAACAGAAGGGCACTGAAGCGATGCAGGATAGTGCAGTTGATATGCAAGGATTGCTGCAGGAAAAACAGAAGGTAGAATGCAGTGTACAGAAAGGCACTACAGAGCTGAAAGAAACTGCAGATCTTCAAGACTGTTGTGTGCAGAATGCAGGCTTGCAAGCAGACAGTTCGAATTTGCAGATGGAACAGTCCAATACGCAGCTCCAGTCAGCCCAGTTTGTAACCAAAGGCAATGACAACATTTCCCTCTCTCCGCAGCACAACAATCCCTTTGCCGTCCTTGATCTATGCATGGAGGAAGGAGATGTTAAACCCCTTACTACCCCCATTTTGCAGCCCTCATCCGCCACCAAAAGGAAGTTGAAGTCTCCTCTGCAGAAATTACTTTCACCCAATGCCAACACTCGCAAGGGTAGAGAACGAATCTCTAAGAAACATTGGGAGAGGGAGCTTGCTAATCTCAAGGAATGCACAACCCCAGCTAGTGATGGCAAACAGATCAAAAAGCGACGGGAGGCTCGTGGCGATATTGTTAAGGAAGGCAGCTCACCGCCCCTCCACTCTCACCCCTCTTCCTCCCCCCCAATGATTAAAGTCATCTTTTGGAATTGTCGCGGAGTTAAAAAGCCGGCTCCGCGCAATCACCTTTAGGCTTTAGTCAGGGAGCACTCACCGGTAGTGATATGTCTTTTGGAAACCAGAGTTCAGTCTTTCTCGAGAAGAGAAGCTGACAGACTAGTGGGACGTCAATGGGACTTTTATGTGGAGCCGTCGGTGGGTAAATTCAGTGGCATTATTGTGTGTTGGCTCAACCACATCACCAGGCTCCAAGTCATTCACTCTAACAAGCAAGTTGTTATTGCTAAGGCTACCGTTATGGGTCAACAGATCTGGCACATTTGTGCTGTTTATGCTGACAAAGATTACATCAAGCGTCGAATTATTTGGGATAGCATTTCTCCACTGTTAGATGAGGAGATTCCGGCCATTGTGGGGGGTGACTTCAATTGCATTCTTTCGCAAGACGACAAGCGAGGAGGCAAGCCTTTTACCCCTACAACGGCCCACAATGAATTTTCCAGCTTCCTAGCCAACAATGATCTTCATGATGGCTAGAATGGGGGGCAGCGTTACAGTTGGTGCAACAACAAAAAGGGCAAAGCTCGTATGTGGGTCAGATTAAACAGAGTCTGCTTCAACATAGCGGCTTTATCTGCTCTCCCGGGCTCTACTATTACTCACCTTACCAAAATTGGGTCAGATCATTGTCCGCTTTTGGTTCAAGGTAGAAACTTGGAGTTTAAACCGCAAGGCAGCATCCTAAAATTTGAAGATGTCTGGCTTGACGAAGAGGGTTCCCAGGAGGTTGTGGTTAGGGAGTGGCAAAAACCTGCCCATGACAGCCCGCCCGCCATTCTCAATCACAAGTTTGCCCTCACCCTCCGTGCCCTTAAGATTTAGGGTCGGGAGAAGTTTGGGGATATTCACGCCAAAGCCAAGGATCTGGAGAACAGAATTGTAGAGCTTCAGCTAAGGGAGTCAATCGGCACTGGCCTGAACGACAGTGAATTGAACTGCCTTTTACAGTTGGTTGCAAATTACAACACCACCCTTAGTAGACTAGAGACATGATGGTTACAAAGGGCCAAAGTGAAGTGGGCCAAGGGCGGGGATCGGAACACTGTTTTTTTCCATAAAGCTGCAACTTGCAGGAGGCGTACCAACCACATCCACCGCTTGGTTGGGCAAGATGGTGAGGAAATCACAGGCAAAGAAAGGGATCCAAGCTGCTTTGGTTGGCCACTTCTCCTCAAAATGGAGGCCCCATATTGCCCCTCTGCCTGAGCTGAGCATCCCCCCACCCAGAGCTACAATCGCTCAAGAAGATGCCCTCAGGATCAGCTCACCTGTCCGCAATGAAGAGATTGTAGCTGCTATCAACTCTCTTGGCAACAACAAAGCCCCTGGCATCGATGGCATAAAAGGATCGTTCCTTAAGGGCTACTGGAGTGCTACCAGCTCGGATGTCTTGACTACTGTTCATCATTTCTTCAGTTATGGGTCCATGCCAAAGCATTGGAAGGATACGCTAGTGTCCTTATTCCTAAAGTGCAGGGTGCCGAACTCCCCTCCCAATTCAGACCTATTAGCCTCTGCACCACTATCTACAAAGTCATTGCCAAAATCCTTATCAATCGAGTAAAGGATGTCCTCAGCTCTCTCATCTCTCAGGAACAAGGAGCCTTTGTTCCGGGCCGTGGCATTGTTGACAACTGCCTGCTAGCACAGGAGATCATGCAGAAGTTAGTTTCCTCTGAATCCTCCACTGGCTACATGTCCGTCAAAATTGATATGGAGCAGGCCTACGATCGAATGAGGTGGGATTTTTTACAAACAATTCTTCGGCACTTTGGCTTCCCTGACAACTGGAGCAAATGGGCCTTAGCTTGTATTGAAGCTCCAAGATTTGCTTTGATGATAAATGGACGGAAATCCAACTGGATAGAAGCAACTTGTGGCTTCCGTCAGGGTTGCCCATTGTCTCCGTATTTGTTCATTCTCTGCTTTGAATTGCTTTCCCTCCTTATTAATCAACACAAGAATACAGATGACCTGTTGGGGATCCGAACTACAGCACGTGGGCCCCTTATCACCCACCTTTTGTTTGCTGATGACATTCTCATGTTTGCCCCCGCCATATGTAGAGTCGTCAGAATTCTGAACAGTATCTTCGATACTTATTGCAGTTGGTCTGGACAGAAAATCAATAAGGCTAAGTCCTCCATTTGTTTTAGCAAGAAGATGAAGGGTAACAGGAAGCGTATGATTGCTAACAAATGGGGATTTGGTACTCAAGATGAGGGCAAGTACTTGGGCATTCCGCTCATCAGTCGGAGGCCAATTAAAGCCGATTTCTAGTATATTATTGATTCAGTCAGGGGAAGAATTTCTTCATGGGGTACCAGACACCTTTCACTTGCTGGCAGAGTCACACTCATTAATAGCGTGCTCACCTCTATTCCTATCTTTTCCCTCTCCCATACATTCGTGCCTGATAATGTTTTGGCGGAGATTGAGAAGTTAATTAGACGCTTTTTTTGGAGTGGCAACCTAACTTCGAATGCAGCTCATCTCGTGGCTTGGGAGCATGTGACCAAGCCAAAGAATGCTGGGGGGCTGGGCATCCACTGTTTGGAGGAATGGCGCTCTATCCTAGTGGACAAACTAGCCTTCAATTTTCTTAGTAACGCGGACACTCTATGGGTCAAATGTTTCAAGGCCAAGTACGAAAACAGAGAGATTACCTTCTCCACTAAAAGGGGTGATTCGTGGGCCTGGAAACTTATTTGTCAGGGAGGGACAACAGCCTTACAAAATTCTATGTGGAAGATTGGCAGTGGTGGCAGCACCAAAGTTATGGGAGATGCCTGAGTTGACTCCAACCCCTTCTTGAGATAGCCTACATTTATCAATACTACTGAAATGCCCCCCTTGATTGTTCAGCACCTCCTTCAGGTGAACGGTGAATGGAACCATTCTGAACTCCATAAATTCTTTGGCTCAGAGTTAGCATTGAGAATTGGTAGGCTACCGAGGCTCGACAAAGAGGAGAGGGACAATCTTATTTGGCTTAAATCTGAATCTACCAAATCCCCCACTGCAGCTCTTTATAGAGATCTCTTTCGCGGTAGAGAACTCCCTTACAGCTGGGTCTAGAAGTTGCGCGCACAGCCTGTTTTGTCACTTTTCTCTGGAGAATCTGTTGTGATGCTATCCCCACTTTTTCTTGGCTCAAGCGTAGGCGTGTGCGGGAGTCTAACACATGCCCATGGGGTTGCTCCGCTGAAGAGGATGTGCAACACTTTGTCTGTGAGTGTAACTTCACTTGCGCCGTCTTTGATGCCCTACAATGGGAGGGAGCGGAGCTAGCGGCAGGGGTTGATGATGTGATGCCAGAAGAGGCCAACTGGGAGCTACCTACAGTCCCTTGACCCCACCACAGAGTTGCCCAATCAGTCAAAAGTGTAACAAACGAAAGGCCTCCACCACACCTGTGCCGAAAGCAAAAGCGCAGAAAGTGCAGTCTGCAATCCCCATTCCAGCTGAAGATTTCTGTCCCGCTAGCACTTCAACTCTTCCTATCTTACAAGGCTCGGGGCAGAATTCGTCCAAGAGAAAGCGTGATGCTGTCCTCACCACTCAGAGCCCTCTTAGCTGGCATGATGATGGCGACAAATCCCGACGAAAAACACCGAGACCTGCTGGCAGCAGCAGGAATTTCTTTTATGCTAACCTTTTTTTCTGCAGGTGGCGGCGATGATGGTGAATCCAATACAAGACCGGGGCTGCAGACCCGACACCCTACAGCTGCTTTTTGCGGTGCGCAGCTCCGGGCAGCTTCCACGGCGACAGCAGCAGAGTCCCTCCCCGGACAAGCCACTCTGACACCACCAGCTCTGGTGGCTGATACGGCAGCGACATCTCCATCGTCCCAAGCTTACGGTGGTAATCTTCTGCACATTTTTCTCAGCAACTTGCAGGCACGAGTTCAACGAAATCCAGCTGATCCTCAAGCCATCCATGCGGTGGCTGCATTGTACCACTCTTAGAGAGCTCGCAACGATCGGGTCCACAACAAACCGTTCTCATTGCCTAGAGTAATAGCTGCACTAGTTCATTTTAGCGAAGCCCAAGAACAACCTTCATCCAACGTGGGGAACTGGGATCCCAAGGCTGCTGTTACCCCTCTTCATCCCAATGGGATCCCCCACCCCCACGATGGATTAAGGTGAACTTCGATGGCTCCGTTAAATAGAACGGTGCGGCAGGAGCAGGTGGAGTTGTTCGAGATCACCAAGGCAATTGTCTAGTAGCAACTGGTTCAAGGCTCTACACTCATGCCTCTACTACAGCAGAAGCAATGGGAGCACTCATCGCGATGACAGCCGCCCGAGAGTGGGCGGATACGACGGACGTGATCTGGATAGAGGGCGACTCAGCCATCACTATTGCGGACTTTCATCGGGCAGCCAGAGGACACCCTCCTGACAAAATCACGGCCCAGATCGCCGACCTTTTTTGCGCCTTCAAGACTTATAGGATTACTCATGTATACAGAGCCGCTAATAGAGCGGCCGATTTTGTAGCTTCCTTTTCTTATTTAGATGATACGGAGTGGCGTAGGGGCATGACCCTCCCACTCGATTTTTGTGCGATTCTCGACGAAGATTAAAACTTTTGTACATGATGTATCTTCTCTTACTTCTATACTATTATAGGCTACAACCGAATTTCAAGGAAAACCGGATAAATCCCGAAAACCCGGTAAACCCCGAATAACCCCGCAAACCCCGTAAATCCCGTAAACCCCGCAAACCCCGTAAACCCAGCAAACCCCGTAAACCCCGCAAACCCTGCAAACCCCGTAAACCGTGTAAAACTCGTAAACCACGTAAACCCCAAAAACCCGGTAAACCCTGAAAACCCGATAAACCCCGAATAACCCCGCAAACCCTATAAACCCCGTAGACCCCGCAAACCCCGTAAACCCCGCAAACCCCGTAAACCACGCAAACCCCGCAAACCCCGCAAACCCTGCAAACAGTGTAAGTAAACCCGCGTAAATCCCGAAAACCCGGTAAACCACGAAATACCCGTAAACCCCGAAATCCCCGTAAATCTCGTACAAACCGTAAACCGCGTAAACCCCGTAAACCCCATAAACCCGCATAAACCCGCGTAAACCGCATAAACTCCGAAATTCCCATAAACCTCGTACAAACCGCAAACCTCGTAAACCGCATCAACCCCACAAACCGCGTAAACCCCGCAAAGCCCGCAAAGCCCGCAAACCGCACAAACCGCGCAAACCGCGCAAACCGTGCAAACCGCGAAAACCGCGCAAACCCCGCAAACCCTGCAAACCCCCGCAAACCCCGACAATCCCCGACAACCCCGACAACCCCGTAAATCCCGTAAACCCCGTAAACCCCGAAAAACCCTGAAAACCCCGAATAACCCCGTAAACCGCGTAAACCCCGTAAACCCCGAAAAACTCGAAAACACCGAAAACCCTGAAAACCCTGAAAACCCTGAAAACCCCGTAAACCCCGTAAACCGCATAAACCCCGTAAACCGCATAAACCGGTGTAAACCGCATAAACCCGCGTAAACCCCGAAATCCCCGTAAACCCCGTAAACCCCGTACAAACCGTAAACCGTGTAAATCTTGTAAACCCCGTAAACCCTGTAAACCCTGTACAAACCGTAAACCTCGTAAACCGCATAAATCCCGCAAACCGCGTAAATCCCGCGAACTGCGTAAACCCCGTGAATCTCGTAAACCCCGAAAACCCGGTAAACCTCGAAAACCCGGTAAACCCCGTAAACCCCGATGAACCCCGTAACCCCAAAGAACCTCGTAACCCTGAAGAACCCCCTAAACCCCGAAGAACCCCGTAAACCCCAAAGAACCTCGTAAAATCCGTAGAACCCCATAATTCGTAGAACCTCGTAAAACGTAAACCCCGTACAAACCGTAAACCCCGTAAACCGCAAAAACCCCGTAAACCCCATAAACCCGGAAAAAAACCCCGAAAACCCCATAAACCCCGAAAACCCCGTAAACCCCGAAACCCCGTAAACCTCGAAAACCCCGAAAGCTACGAAAACCCCGAAAACCCTGAAAAGCCTGAAAACCCCGAAAACCCCGTAAACTCCGTAAACCCTGTAAACCCCGTAAACCCCGTAAACCCCGTAAACCCCGTAAACCGCATAAACCGCGTAACCCGCGCAACCCGCGCAACCCACGCAAACCCCGCAAACCCCGCAAATCCCGCAAACTCCGTAAATCGTGTAAACCCCGAAAACCCGTCAAACCCCGAAATCCCCGTCAACCCCATAAACCCCATACAAACCGTAAATCGCGTAAACCGCGTAAACCCTGAAATCCCCATAAACCCCGTGAACCCCGTACAAACCGTAAACACCGTAAACCCTGTACAAACCGTAAACCCTGCAAACCGCGTAAACCCTGCAAACCGCGTAAACCCCGCAAACCCCGCAAACCCCGTAAACCCCGCAAACCCCGTAAACACTGCAAACCCCGTAAACCCCGCAAACCCTACAAACCACGCAAATCTCGTAAACCGCGTAAACCCCATAAATCGTGTAAACCCTGAAAACCTGATAAACCCCGAAAACCCGGTAAACCCCGAATAACCCCGCAAACCCCGTAAACCCCGCAAACCCCGTAAACCAAGCAAACCCCGTAAACCATGTAAAAATCGTAAACCGCGTAAACCACGAAAACCCGGTAAACCCTGAAAACCCGATAAACCCCGAATAACCCCGCAAACCCCGTAAACCTCGTAAACCCCGCAAACCCCGACAACCCCGACAACCCCGTAAACCCCGTAAACCCCGTAAACCCCATAAACCCGCGTAAACCCCAAAAACCCTGTAAACCACAAAATCCCCGTAAATCCCGAAATCCCCGTAAAGCCCGTACAACCCGTACAAACCGTAAACCGCGTAAACCCCGTAAATCCTGTAAACAGCGTAAATTGCTTAAACCCGCGTAAACCCTGAAATCCCCGTAAACCCCGTACAAATCGAAACTCGCGCAAACCGCGCAAACCCCACAAACCCCGCAAACCCCGACCAACTCCGACAACCCCGACAACCCCGTAAACCCCGTAAATCCCGTAAACCCCCCGTAAACCCCGAAAAACCCCGAAAACCCCGACAACCCCGACAACCCCGAAAACCCCGAAAACCCTGAAAACCCCGAAAACCCCGTAAACCCCGTAAACCCCGTAAACCGCATAAACCCTGTAAACCGCATAAACCCGCGTAAACCGGCGTAAACCGCATAAACCCGCGTAAACCCCAAAATCCCCGTAAACCCCGAAATCCCCGTAAACCCCGAAATCCTCGTAAACCCCATAAACCCCGTACAAACCGTAAACCGCGTAAACCCCGTAAACCCCGTAAACACTTAAACCCTGTACAAACTGTAAACCTCGTAAACCGCGTAGACCCCGCAAACCGCGTAGACCCCGCGAACCGCGTAAATCCCGCGAACCGCGTAAACCCCGTGAATCTCGTAAACCTCGAAAACCCGGTAAACCCCGAAAACCCGGTAAACCCCGTAAACCCCAAAGAACCCCGTAAACTCCGTAAACCCCGAAGAACCCCGTAAACTCCGTAAACCCCATACAAATCGTAAACCGCGTAAACCGCGTAAACCCGGTAAACCCCGAAATTCCTGTAAACCATGAAATTCCCGTAAACCCCGTACAAACGGTAAACCCCGCAAACCCCGCAAAACCCGTAAACCGCGCAAACCGCGCAAATCGCGCAAATCCCGCAAACCGCGGAAACCCTGTAAACCGCGGAAACCCCGTAAACCCCGAAAACCTAGTAAACCCCAAAAATTCGGTAAACCTCGAATAACCGGTAAACCCCGTAAACCTCGTAAAAATCGTAAAACGTCGTAAAAACCCGAAAAACCCCGTAACCCCAAAGAACCCCGTATTGAGTGGTAAAATGATAATTTTAAAAAAATTTAATAAAAAAAAATAAAAAAACCATTTAATAATTTACTAAAACTCAGGGACCCTTATTTTATAATTTTAAAAACATTAAATTTTGTGTTATTAAGCGTTAAACTCAGGGATCTGAGTGTAATTATCTCTATATAAAATTATTTTATATTTTATTATATATAAATTTTAATATTAAAAATTATATTTTACCTAATTATTAATAAACTGAATAACATTATTTTATAATTTTTAATATAATTAATTTACTTTATTTTTTATCACATATTTTCTCAAAAAAATCTAATAGAAATATCCTCAACACTTTTTAATATATTTTTTGGCACTGTTAGATTCCCTCCAAATCCCCATTCACACTAATACATTCTATTATTCAAAACAACAATACTTTAGTTCACCCAAACAGCACCCACTATTCAAAATTCCCAATATCACCCTTTTCCTCCCTTGCTATTTGCAAATCATCCTCAAGTCACAATATCTAGTCCAAAAACGTGTCTTGTTAAAGAGAGAGATTATTCAAGGAGATGTGGAGATAAGCCTTTATCGTTATCCGTGTAATCACCCGTATAAAGACGATGGGCTTGTACCCAAACTCTCGCACACTCTTCCATTTCGACCAATCAATCTCCGCCGTCCGCTTGATGGAGCCCTGCGGAACTATCGCTTTCTCCACCGTCGGATTGCCGGAATACGGCTTCGACGTCTTCTCCACCCTCCTCCCCGCTGAGCCTGCCGCCGATTTAACGGAGCGCCGCCACACAGACGGCGCCTCAGTTAATTTTAACGCCCAGTTCGCCGACGCCGGCGGCGACGGCGTTACCTTCGTCTCCGAGCGAACCGGTTCGGCCCGGCTCTACATGGTCGGACCGATCCACGGTAAACCCAAGCCGCTCCCGACCAACCCCGACAGCCTTTTCCACGACCGGCCCACCGTCAAAAACCGTCGTTTGTTCTACGTCTCGGCCCATGAACCGCCGCCCGAGCCGTTCAAGAGCTGGAGTGCGGTCTACCTCACCCGGCTCGACACGGAGGAAACGGTCCGGCTCACTCCCACCGGCGTCGTCGATTTCAGCCCGGCGGTCTCCGAATCCGGCGAGCTCGTCGCCGTTGCGTCTTACGGGTCCCGGCCGTGGAAAGGCGATTTCCGCGACCTCGAGACAGAGATCATCGTCTTTAGGGTTTCTGATCCATCGCGCCGCACCGTCGTTTCCGGCAGAGGCGGTTGGCCGTCTTTCGCTGGCAATTCCACCATCTTCTTCCACCGCAAGGCTGAAGATGGTTGGTGGAGCATCTACCGCATCGATCTGCCCGAGAATCTCGACAACCTCGCCGGCGAAGAGGACAACGCTCGACGGATTACCCCGCCAGGGGTCCACGCTTTAACGCCGGCAGCGGCGCACGACGGGAAGCGGATAGGCGTTGCCACGCGGAGGAAGGGGAAGAACTTCAGGCACATCGAGCTTTTTGATCTCGAGTCAGAACGCTTCGAGCCGATTACAGAGAGATTAAACCCTAATCTCCACCACTACAACCCGTTTTTCTCACCTGATTCGGCTCGACTCGGTTATCATCGGTTCCGAGGGGAATCGGACGAAAGGGTGCCGCATCTCCAGCCTGTGATCTCTCCGGTAGCAAATCTCCGCATGATCCGGTACAACGGGACCTTCGCGTCCTTCTCCCCTGACAGCGAATTCATAGCAATCAATGGCGATTTCAACAAATCCCCCGGCCTGATGATCCTCCGATCCGACGGATCCAGGCGGTGGACCGTGCTCAAATCTCCCGCAATGTTCTACACCTCGTGGAGCCCGGCGGAGAAGGGCGTGATATTTACTTCAATCGGCCCTATCTTCGAATCAAGCAAGACGACGGTCGAGATCGCTCGAGTCTCTTTCGATCCCTCCGATCTTACAGCAGATCGCGACGAGATCGCCGCCGATTTGAAGATCCTCACCCGCAGCTCCGCTGGCAACAACGCGTTTCCTTCCTGCTCGCCTGACGGGAAGCACATCGTGTTCCGATCCGGCCGGTCTGGTCAAAAGAACCTCTACATCCTCGACGCCATCAACGGGGAGCAATCCTCGGGCGGCGGGATTCGGCGGCTGACGGAGGGGGATTGGGTGGACACAATGCCGTCGTGGTCGCCGGACGGCGAGCTGATCGCCTTCTCCTCGAACCGACACAACCCGACCAACCCGGAGGCGTTCAGCATATTTCTGGTTCGGCCGGACGGTTCGGACCTGAGGCGAGTCCACGTGGTGGGTCCACCTGGCTCCAGTGACGTGGACAGGGAAAGAATTAACCACGTGTGCTTCAGCCCGGATTCGAAGTGGCTCCTCTTCACGGCGAACCTCGCTAGCGTTTCGGCCGAAACAGTGTCGATGCCGAACCAGTTTCAGCCGTATGGCGATCTGTGGACCTGCCGCCTCGATGGAACTCGGTTGACACGGCTGACGTGTAATGCTTACGAGAATGGAACGCCAGCGTGGCATGGGGATTGTGGAGTTCCAGACATTGGGTCACTTTCTCTGGTTTCAAATGTGGGTGAGAAGCTCAGAGGGCCGCGTGATGAGCCGTTATGGTTAACATGTGATGTATAGTGCTTGTGAAGTGACGAACAATGCTATAATATTGAAATACTTTTTAATTTATTTTTGGGAAATGAATTACACATATACCTGGTGGCCCGATGACAATGAGCTAGCCAAAAATCGATAAATTTTAAACGAGTTTGATTAATTATTTCGGCCAATAAGCTGGGCCAAGCCTAGCTCAAGCTCGATTTAACTTAGTCAATGCCCCGGTTAATCTCGATCCATGTCAAACCTAGCCTGCTTATTGTCCACGTCTACTTTTCATATCTCATACTTCTAATTAATTATCTTTATTGATTTATGTTATTTTTGTGATAATGTTGAATTTTTTTAAAATTTATTTAATTGTTTAAGGTGTAATTAATGATAAATTTACGCTATGGTTTATATTTTTAAGATATATTGATTTATTGTTATTATTATTAGATGAGTCTTATATAATTTAATTGATGATTTGTGTTATTTTGTAAAGTTAAAAATAATAATTTAAATTTTTACTATTAAATATTTTAAAATATTAATTTAGCATGCGTTAGATATCACTATTTACTAATTTTTTTAATTATTTTTAAATTAATGTGTTAGATAAGATATTATAGGATTTTAGTAATTATAACTTAAATAAAATTATACTAATATGTAATTATGGAAGATGTAAATAAAATATACTATGCCAGAATGTTTAGAATTTAAATTTATGTTTGGATAGAAATTTGCAAGCTTTTTGAGCCTGTGGGTAGCTCGGCCGTGCGGGCGGATTTGGTAATAAAAGTAGGCCCGTAAGCCTGGCTAAGCTCGGGCTGAGCCTAATTTGACTTAGTCAAAGTTCAGTTAAGCTCGGCCCATGACAAATACGACATGCCCATTGCCCAAGTCTAGTTACACATGTCAGATGTCGTGTGAGAAAAAAAAGTTTATATTTTAATTATATAATTATTATAATTTTATGAAGTAATAGCATTTTTTGATAGTAATTAATAGTTTTTTGCATTATTGAGTTACATTTTTTTAAACATAGATATGTTTTGAAAAAAAAAATGAGAATTAAGGGTAAATTGCATCCAAGCTCCTAAGGTTGGAGTGACATTGTGAATTTGTTTTAATTCTTTAAAATTTTAATTTAAGCCTATAAAGTTGTAAAAAATTTATACTTTTTGTCTTAATTAAGAAACAATTGTTAAAGTTTTATTAATATGTCATAAAATTAATTTTATAATTTTTATTATATATAATTTTAAAATATTTATATATTTATATTTTAATTTTAAATTTTTAGGAAGTAAGAGATGGGAAATTAAAATTTATTTTTTTTAATTAAATATTTAAAATAGGGTGAAAATTGAGGGATGTGAGTTAAAAATAATTAAATTTTATATTATTTGTAAAAAAATTAATAAAAATTGAGGGACTGAGAAGTGCACTTAAAATTGTAGCACTTTTATATATAATTTTAAGTGTTCAAATTAAAATATTTAAAAAATTAATAAAAATTGAGGAACTGAGAAGTGCATTTAAAATTGTAGCACTTTTATATATAACTTTAAGTGTTCAAATTAAAATATTTAAAAAATTAAAATTAATTTGTAATATTTTTACTAGGCTGAATGCAATTTAAATTATGAGTCATTTTACAATATATAAATGATCAATGTAATTATTATTTAATTTTTATCATATTTAAAAACTGTGGCTCATTATGTATAAATCAACTAATTTATTTACATAATGTTAATAGCTATAATATAATTATTGATTAATTTATTAAATAGTATATAAATTATGAAGAGAAAGTAATTATATAATATTAAAATTTATGTGGTTAAGTATTTTTTAAAGGGCAAATTTCACCCAGGTCCCTGAGTTTAAGAGTTATTATCACACAAGTCCACGTTGTTAAAATTATATCATCAGGGTCCCTAAGTTTTTAAAAAATATCATCTGGGTCCTTTTCTATTTTTTATTATTAAAAAATATAAAAATTACCATTATACCCTTACCCTCCCTCTCTCAACCAGGTCCGGCAGCCGCGCCTTCACAGCGCCGCCCCACGCCGCCTCTGGCGGCCTCGCGCAGCAGCACGACACCGGCCGCCTGCGGCCGCGCGACGCGCAGCTGCCTCCAGCGGCCCGGCTGCCTCGCTAGCCGCGCGGCGCGTGGGGCCGTCGGAGGCAACGCGGGGCGGCGCGGCTGCCGGATTTGGTGGAGAGAGGGAGGGTAAGGGTATAATGGTAATTTTTATATTTTTTAATAATAAAAAAATTAAAAAAAAGGACCCAGATGATATTTTTGAAAACCTAGGACTACAATGATTTAATTTTAAAAATATGGACCTGTGTGATAATAAACCTTAAACTCAGGGACCTGAGTGAAATTTGCCCTTTTTTAAAATATATAATTTTGATGATGACAATTTTTTGTGTGACTTTTTTATGCCATGTACCAAAAGGCAAATCGGAGAAACTTGCAGGAGCAAAAAAAAAAGAGAGAGAAACTTGCAGAGGAAGAAAGGGGTAAGCTTCATGGTTCATCCCCTCACGCAGGTCCCAAAGTTCGTCGATCCCCTGTGTGTTCCAGCCTAGCATTCCCTTTCTTTCTTCTTCGTTTAAGATGCTAATGGCGTGCTGCGATTGAAGATCTCTCCAAGTTTTTCTTCCTTCAGCTTTCTCATCCTTCTCCGATACCACTGGAGCTATTATGCCTGAGAACTTCTTCTACTACTTCGTGACCTTCCTTCTAGCATTCTTTCTTCTCAGTTCTCCCTGCACGAACTGCTCCCAAATCCGGGCTGTCAACGGGGACTGGTGGCGGCCCCAGAACGACGGTTCGACCTCCTTTCTAGCCTTTTTTTTCCTCGTCCTCGCCGAGCTGCTTACCCGAACGCGGAGTATCTCCCCCTCACTCTGCCTTTCTATCCACCCTCCTCACTGCCTCTACGACCAACGCCTCCATCGAATCCGTCGCCTCTCTGTCAGATTGAAGCCCGTTTTTGCTTGATTGGTTTCCTGCCAGACTTCTTCGTCCTGCAGATTTTGCCGCATGGGTTTCTTGAGGCCGTGGAGGTTCAGGGTTGGATTGATGGCCTGGCATTCTTTGAGGTGGATGCCATGCCATGAGTTTCTTGGCTTTCTTCGTTCGCCTTCTTTTTTCTGCGTTGAGAGGGAGTCCGCTGTGCTGGGAGCTGTGGCTTATGGCAAGGGGAAATGGATGCGTTCTTTAGGGGGTTGGTGGCCGGATAATGACGGGCTTAAGATCTTGCTTGCGCTGCTTATGATTTTCACAATGTTTGCGGAAATGCGGTTCATTGCTTCTTCCTCTATGTACCCTACACTTCACGTGGGAGACAGGATTATTGCTGAAAAGGTATGAATGTTGCTTTTTGCAGCACTTTACTGCATTTGATATGCTCTAACAGTACATTTGCTTGGATGAAATGTAATAAGGTTAGAATGGAATTATCATTGTATGAGAATGAAATTGTCATTCTAAGGGGAATAAAAGGACAATTCTTTTATTTATTTGGATGGAATAGAACATGAAATATGAAGCGAATAGAAAAAAATTATTAAAACACTCATAAATATAACTTAATAAAATTTTATATTATTTATTATTATTAAATTTGATTTTATATAAATAATTAAATGAATTTAACTTATATAAATCTATATGTATACGTAGCATACATATAAAGATGCATACTTGTATTATGCATATATATATATATATGTACGTGTATATGTGTATGAACAAGAGTAATTTTAGAATAATATTTTTAGCTTATAAAAAATAGTCAGGGAAAAGTTTCCATCAAAGTAAACATGAAAATAACTATTCCATAAGGAATAAGGGTGAAATGAAACTGTCATTTCATTCAAGTAAACACACCCTAAGTTTGATGTTCTCAATGGTTCTCATGCACTAATTTCTATGGGGGTTTCTATAGAAGCTCTCATTAATCTCTCTTGTATTCTAGGTTTATGCAAACATATCATAGTTTTTCTCTTTTGAGGAGAGCTCTCTATTATTAATGTTCAACCTTGTAGTTTTCGGGCATCCCTCTTTATGAGGAGGAAGAGTTGTTAGTTGAATGACTTTTTGATATGGTGATCCTCTTAAAGAGAACTTCTTTGAGAAGGCTTCCCTTGAAGAAGTTGCTTAAAGAGGGATCCGTGAAGAGAGTCTTTGAATCTTGTTTAATAAGTTCTTTTGAAGAGCTGTTCAAGATCGTGTTCCTTGAAGGGATTTTTGAGATGGTGTTCTTCGAAGAGTTGCTCGAGAAGATTTTCCTCGAAGAG
This sequence comes from Apostasia shenzhenica, assembly GCA_002786265.1. Taxonomy (NCBI): domain Eukaryota; kingdom Viridiplantae; phylum Streptophyta; class Magnoliopsida; order Asparagales; family Orchidaceae; genus Apostasia; species Apostasia shenzhenica. The sequence continues at coordinate 1,568,801 of KZ451900.1, read as the reverse complement.
TTGTTCAGAAAGGTATTCTTCAAAAAGTTGTTTGAGGTGTTCCTCGAAAGGACCACTTTGAATAGGTGCTCCTCGAAAGGATTGTTCAAAAAGATGTTCCTTGTTAAAGTCTTAAATGGTGTTATGATAGAATTGCTGTGAAATATGCCACAAGTGCAAATGACAACTGTACGAGGAAGGCTCCCTAATCATTGTGTCTAAATAATATTATTAGTTGAAAAGCTTAATTTGTAGAGATCCCAACTATGTTCATTCACTGAAGCCTTCTTGTGAGAGGGAAGAGATTTCCGTAATCCTATTTGTAAGAAGAACACACGACATCCATAGAATTGTCCGAAGGGAGTTCGAATAGTTTGTCTATGAAGTATATCTTGTATTCCACCTTCAAGTAGAGAATTTTAGCAGTAATCCTCCAGTGCTCTGAGAAAGTCCAAAATATATGTAATCTCTCTTGATGGTTAAGCAAATTGCCTAAAGCACGACTTCATGGGTTTCTTCCCTATTTTGGAATTCTCACGTTATATTTCTTTGTTGCTTTATAGTTTTGCTCTGTTTTGTACCTTTTTATCTTATAGGGCAAAGGGTGAAATGTTCTACTTTTACATCTCCTAAAGGTTGTTAACTTTTATCCTACACTTGATCAGTTGATCTTTGTCAAGTGGTATTAGAGCTCTAGATTCGATTATCCGTATAGTAGATAGAGTCCGTGAACACCAAAATAATCAGCCTGAATGGCATCAACTAGAACATCTCGAAGAACTAGATGGAAGATTTTCTTGTTTGTAAGGACCCTTATGCACCTTTGTTGGACATCCTTGAGAAACCCAATGTAATGAAAAAGACGATAAATAACGAGAAATATAAAGATGAGAAAGAACACAAATTCATGTGGAAAAAATATTACTGATAGAGGAGATCACTATATCAAGAAAGATGATTGCAAAAGAGAATGTTTTACTAGTAGTGAGTTATCGGTCTAATCCACTGATTATCCAGTGGATTATGGGTTTAATTCACTGGATAATGTATTGATTAGAACCCTAACCCACTGCTAGTCAATTTATTGGGCTACAATTCTTTTCTTCAATAAAAATTCATTCTTTTTCCATTGGTTTCACATTGCTTTAGTTTATTTTGCACTTGTTATGTCCATACTAATGGATCCTGCCTTTTATTAGAATCGAGATTTGCTTGTTGAGAGATACATAAACTGGAAATGGGTAGAATGTCTGAAGATTGTTTAAAGTGATGCCTTTCTCTTTGGTCTCTTCCTTTTTTATATAGTTTTGAATATCGAGCTATGCTTTGCAAATGTTTATTTATGGAGTTAGAACTTTGAAAAGACAACTATTTTGGTTTTGTAGGTTACATATTATTTCAGAAATCCTTCTGTGAATGATATTGTGCTTTTCAAAGCGTCACCTACTATGCAGGTTAGTTGATTTTGTTTATTTTCTGCAATTACTATTTTTTATTTCTTTTTTTTTGTCAGCTGCTCAGCTTTACTGCCCCACATATATTCGCAGGATTCTGGATTAAAGCAGGATGCTGTTTTCATCAAGCGAATAGTAGCACTGGCAGGAGACTTCGTTGAGGTACTACTTTCCTTGTAAATTTCTTGTCTTGTATGACACAACTTATGCATCAATCCATAAGTAGTCTTAAGAAATTGTTTCACTACCTTCAACTTAAACGTCAACAGCTAAAACAATTTACTTTTTCCTATTTTTGTTAAAAATGGGCTTTTAGGGTTTTTTTGGTTGGAGGAAAAAAAAGATATGAAAAAATTTTGTAAAATTTTTGAAAAAATGTATATGATGTGAAATAAAGTGAGTTAGTTATATTAAAAATTGTGCTGGATGTGAAATAAAATGATTGTTCAATGTTAGTATTTGTGTCGGATGAGATATGGCTAAAATTTCTCCAAACTAAACAGAGCCTTATTCTTACATATAGGTATGAAGTTGAAATAATAAGTCTATATCTTCAAGCTTCCTGAATTCCATCGTAATCTGTTGTCTTGCTATGCCAACTCTCTCGTTCTTGGGTGAATGGAAGACAAATAGTTTTGTCTTTACAATTTCTTCAACAATATTTGTTTGTTGTTTTGATCCACCATCAATAATTTAAGCTTGACCCTTGGCTTTGCGTATTACATATCTTTCTAACTAGTTCTTAAAATAGAGCTAGTAGGGTGGAAAGTTGATGTACCACTATAAAGCATCTTTTTTAAGAAAACCTATGAAATATCTTAACATTTGAATTTCACAAAGCATCTTTTTTGTATTTTTTATGTTAACTTTAGTCGCTATCTTTATTCTTTGTAGGTTCACCATGGTTTACTTTTCATAAATGGAATTGCAAGGAATGAAGACTTCATTGCACAAAAACCAGAATATTGCTTTAGAGCTACAGTATGTTGATCATGGTGATTCGCATTTGCATTTTCATATATTCAATGTGCTGGCAGTGCAATGCTCTTGAACAGCATGGGGTTTTTTCTACCTGGGTTGAACTATGCAAGGAAAGATATTTGATATAGAATCAGACCTGGCTTGCTCCATGTTGTTGACATCTGTTGTGCCCTTGTGAAAGCTATATATTTCACTAGCCTCAGATGGTGCATAATCTGCAAGACTTTTAGTCCTTATATTGTATTCATTTCTTCCTATAGGTATGCATTTCATGCACTTATGTACCAGCAGATAATGTTCTTGAACAACATTTAGGAGTTATCAATGCCTGGGCCAATGTGCAAACTGTTGAAGGAATTAATGAAAGATAGGAGAGTTGGGCCATTGGCTTGCTCCATGTTGTTGACATCTCGAGTGCCTTTTGTGAATGATATACTTTTTTCACAATAAGCCTCAGATTGTGCATAATCTGCTCGGTCTGTATCCGTTTTGATCGTATTTTTTTTTCTTTATGTTTTTACTGGTCTTGTTATATAGTTCCTTGAAATTGTCTTTCTTTCACTCTGCGATTTGTAGCGTGTTCCTCGGGGTCATGTATTTGTATTGGGCGACAATCGAAACAACAGCCATGATTCTCATATGTGGTTAGTGATTTATCACACTTTTTGTTTGCTTACCTATATCTCATCCTGAAATGATCTATTTTTAACGAGTAGTTTGATTTCTGTGAGCAGGGGCCCCCTGCCTATGGGTAATATTTCAGGAAGATTTGTGATGCGAATCTCCTAAAACCCTTTTGAGTAAAGGTATGGTACCAAATGAATTTAATGAAGTATGTATTCAAGACAATTTCATTCTGCTTTTTCTGCGTGAATGCTTTCTGAGTTGGTTGATCATTGCATCTCATCTGTTTCTCAAGCAAAATGACTGAGATTTAGCAGAAATTTGGTGAAACGTTTTCATGAGCTCCTTTGATAGATTTTGATACTGTTGGACAAAGGAAAATATTTCATCTGGTTTATATAGCATCAGTAATTTTATACTTTCTGTTGGGATTTCAATTTGTCATCGGTCCATCGATTCGGCCATTTGTTCTTTACTGCACCTGAAACATATTTTTGGATGCATCGAGTTATAGTTTGCTTTCTACGTTTCAAGTCGTGATATCTATATAGCATTGTTTTGCTTGGTAGAATTGTATGGCAAACGAAGAGCATGTAGTTAACCGCATCTAGATTTAGACTGCGGCTTTGTTGTTGGAGAAATTATTGGGATCGGGTGGAGTAACGAGTAGGATGTTCAAAAGTGTTAGCCGTGTGACACTTGTAGAAGCCATAATTCATTAGTTTCGTGTTATTCAAGTTCTAGCTTATATTATCTTTTAAAGTTATTAGCGAAATCCAAAATAGCCTAGTTAGCATTGTCTATGTTGAAAAATACAACAAATGCTTAATTAACTCTATGAAATTTTTGCTAACCTCTTCATACCCAGTAATTAACAACAAAGAACTCAGAATATTAAACCATAAATTGCAAACCTGTAGTTATATTTCAATATTGAAGATCATATATACTGAAATTTAATATTTATGTTATTTATGAGTAATTAATGTCTACCTATAATCCTTTTTCCCTTCTCTTCTTTAATCTCCTCTAAAAAGCTGGCCCAATGTTGAAGAAGAAGATGAAGAAAGTGAGCTTGTGAAATAAATCAATCTTAAATCATCCCACTTAATTCTATTTTAGCAACACTTTATTGTGCTTAATTAACAAATACGATTCAAATTTTCTTAAAATGATCACTTATTGTGCAAAAAGTTAAGTCAATCACACAAATTTCATTTTTTCATATATATAAATTATTGTTATTATTATGGTAACATGTTTGGAGTTATAATATATGACGTGTAGAGTCGGTAACTGAGTACTCGGATGTTATATTGGAAAAGAAATATCTTACATCGGATACAAGTTTTTGGAAAATGAGTTATATAAAACTTGAATGGGTGAGAACGAATTCGGCTTTAGTGAAAGTAGTGCAAGTTTTTTAAATGCATCTCTAGAGAAGGACATTGTAGGGATTAAAATCTCATATTATTTGCGATAATTTGCTAAACGCCTTTAGGTGCTATCTGTATGGTATCTTGTTGAATCGATGATTGCCTTATAATATCAAAGATGGGAGAAAAAGTAGGAAAAAAAAAGTTTGTATCTTGTTGAGTTGATGATTGCTTGATGTTAGAGATGGGAGAACACAAATAAAGTTCTGGTCAGTAGACTTCGAATGAGAGACTTTTTAGTAGCAGAGATTAGGAGACAATTGATGTTAATATATGCCCTGTTTGGCGCGAGGACCAAAACAGGACCAAAATAGGACTAAAATATTACTAATTTAAAAAACAAAAAAAATAATAATAAATAAATTTTTTAAATTATTTTACACAAATTCAAATATAAAAAATAATATTTTATTTTACATACTCAACAATTTAAAATAAAAATATCAAATTTATTTCATATTTTAGATCAAAATATTTAAATCGAGTATTTTGATCTAAGATGTTGAATAAAGTTTATATTTTTATTAAAAATTATTGAGTATGTGAAGTAAAATATTATTTTTTATATTAAAATTTATGTAGAATAGTTAAAATAATTTATTTATTATTATTATTTTTTTTTTTTAAATTAGTATTATTTTGATCCTGTTTTGGTCCTTCCGCCAAACAGGGCAATTAATGGGTAAATTGTATTTGGCTCTTGAAGTTGAAGAGAGAATGTAAAATAGTTTTAATTTTTAAAACTTTGTAAGATCGGTATTTTAGGTATAATTTGTGCGAACACAGTCTCTCAAATATAGTTTGTATGAGCATATAAAACCCCAGTTTGATTTTCACTGATTAACATAGTTGTTATTGATATAAATTATCAGGATTAATGAAATATTGTCAGTAAGTTTTTCTTTATGTTCGAAAATTTTTCTCATCTAATTCTTGCAATTTCTATAATCTTTTTTCTTTGCTGTTTAAGTTTATCTTTCTAATTAAATTTTTCTTTTTTTCAAAGGAAAAAAAATTTCTGAAATAAGTTCATTATTTTGGGCAACATAAAAATTTCAAAAGTAAAATAGTAATTTATCTTCATTTTAAATTATATTTAGGTGGGATTTGTTTTGAAAAATTTTTTAAATTGAGATTAGTTTAAATTCTCGTTTCAATCCGCCTCTAATTCAATTTATTTTAATATTTATTAACACTAAGTGCGTAAAATTTAATATTAAAAATTAATTATATTTCGTATTATACATATATTAAAATAAAAAATTAATTTTATTTTATATTTTTTATATATATTAAAAATAATAATTAATTTATATCATATTTTTTAAATATTTTATTATAATCACTAATTTTATTTCATATTATTTATAATTTTAAATAAAAAATATTTACATTTAAATATAACTTTAATTTCAATAAAATTAAATTTTAAAAACAAATAGGTCATAAATGTTTTAAATAAAAAAAATTAATTTAGTTTATTTAGAAGTTAAGAGAGATTTATTTGCACATAAATTCAACTTAGAGGGATTAAATTTGCTGTTATCCCTTAAAATTTGTTTAATCAGCACCCATATCTACGTATCTTATCTTCCACGCAAATTGAATTTAATTATTTAAAAAAATATTAAAACTTGTCCTTTTTTTAATTTAATTTTGATTAAATTAGTGAGCATTAAGATTAGCGGACAAATAATATCCACGCGCATATGTAAGGCTCATAGCGATATGAGCTCCAGCGAGTTTTTAACTCAATGGCTCAACTCAGTGATGAAGTTTTTAAATTTAAGTTAAAATTTGATTAAGCCAACTGAAATCTGTTTGATTTTAAACTAATTATTGAGTTAAATTAAGTTTAGAGTTTAGGATCGAGGGTTTAAGATTTTTAAGAAGAATGTTCTAGAATTTGGGCAGTGGAAAATTAATGAAAAAATTGATCTTATGTGGCTGATGGTTGCTAACTGTATTCGTAAAATGAATGATGTGTTGGGAGAATTTAAAAAAATAATTTTAAATAATAAAAATATTTGATGGTGAAAAGATGATGTATATGGATAATGTTGGAAAAGAAACTATTGCCAAAGTAGATATGATCATAAATGAAATTATTTATAGTGAGAATGGGATAAATGGGATTAGGTAGTTCAGGTATGCTTTATGAATGAGGGAACAACAGGGTGGCGCGTCGGTGGCTGAACTTGCTCACGCTGCCCGACAACCGTCACCTCTTCTTTATTCCTATAGGAGGTCGTCATGTTATATAGGGTGACTATGAGCCTATGACATGATAGCTAGCTTAATGGCAAGCCGATGGTTCAACTTAGTCGTTCGATTGGCTCCATGCTGTTCGACCAGCGGACCCCACTCCAAGCAGATCGCCTGAGTTATTCGAGAACCCTTATTCGACTGTCTGTATTTTGGAGATTAGTCTAAGCTATCCACGTATTATGATTGGATGACACGGAGATTTTTTTCCTTTAACAATTATAAATTTTTATAACTCAAAAATTTAATAAACTAATTTAGGTTAGGTCAGTTACACGTTTAATATATGAGTTAAATTTGGAATTTGATATTTGATCAATTTAATAACTCAGTAAGCAAAAAAAAAATTTATTAAATAAATCGTCTCAAAATCAGATTGATTCCAACTTAATTCATGAACTAGTATTGCCACATCTTCAAATTTATATGGTATTTTTAAAATTACTTTATTTTTTATTAGAATTTACTAGTTTAAAAATAATAATAATAAATAAATTTTTTAATTATTTTACATAAATTTTAATGTAAAAAATATTATTTTACTTCACATACTCAATAATTTTTAATAAAAAAAATTAACTTTATCTCACATCCTAGATTAAAATACTCGATTCGATTATTTTGATCTAAAATTTAAAATAAAATTGATATTTTTATTAAAAATTATTAAATATGTGAAGTAAAATAATAAATTATTATTATTATTATTATTATTTAAATTAGTAATATTTTGATCCTAAGCTGTCGTAGAAGCTTTGCCCCTTCATTGCTGGAATTGGGTGGGAGTAAATTTGGATGAACTGACTAAATTACATTATTCCGTTAAACAAGGCCTTAATTTATAGATCAGATATTACATGTTTTTCAACTTTAAAATTAATGATATTTTACATGTCACATAATTTAAAAAAAATAAATAAATTAACCACACAACTTACTCATATATTAAAATAAAAAAATAATTACATTTCTTCGCTTTCACAGAAATTATAAAATAAATTTTTCATTATTTAAATTTAATTTTAAGCTGACCACTCAAACACAAACATGATCTTGAAAGTAAGCAGACGTAATCATAAATGAGAAATGAGAAATTTAAATTGTTCATAAGACTTTCTAAGCATATTTTGAACAGGTCCTAGACAATTGCATTTTAGTCCTTATATTTAGTAAGTTTTACAATTTCTTTTTTTTACAATAAATATTAACACTGTGCACCTCATGAACTTCAATTTTGATAAATTCGCTACCAAAAACACAAGGGCCTCCTTTGGTTTGGATTTTTTGTCAGCCCAACTCAAATTTTAATTATAAAAATTAAATTTATTTTATAATTAATATAAATATGTATATTAGAATTAATTTTATTTTATATTTTACTCAATTTTTAATATTAAACTTGAACCAAACGAGACTTTTAGTGTATATTTTCATTTTCTAAGAGTATAAAATATAAATATTAATTTGTAGGTGCAATGTGTAATTTACTTCTATTTTTACGATTTAATACAATTTCAATCAATCCTTATTTAAAATTTTAATTTATTGAATTATTATTTAATGAATTAAATGTTTGAATTATGAGTAATTAATTTATCAATCACTTATTAAAGATGTATATTTTTTAAAAGCCTTGTTATATAACTTTAATAATTGACTTAATAAATTAATCAATTATAATTTAATATTTTAATTCACTGATTATCTAAAAAATTTAAATTTAATTCACTAAATAATCCAGAAAATTAAATACTGAAACTATAAAAATATACATATTTAAAATTCTAGAAATTATTGAAATTGATATTTTTAATTTATGTTTTAAACTCGAATAGTTTTAAAATTTTGGGTAAATTATACTCGAGTTTCTGAGCTTATAGCATATTATCACACGAATTTATTTTTTAAAAAATTTTAACTCAGATGATTATGTTAAAATTTAGAAACCTAAATATTAAAATTTTAAAAATATGAAATTATATGATAATAGGCGGTAAACTCTGAGACTCGAATGTAATTTACCTTGCAAAGCAATTGGCAGACAGGAGGCTGCAGTCACTCACAGGTTAAATTCTAGCCGTTTATCCGCCGGACTTGGCCGCAACGGCTAGAGAAGAGAAGGAGCAGCAGCGAGCCGATAGAAGATGATGAGGCGATCGCTTCTCTTCAAGCTCTTCCTCCTCTCCTTTCTCTTGTCCTCTCTGGTCTCGCTCTATCTAGCCACTGGCGCCGGCGCGAGCGCCGGTACCATCCTCTTCACCACCCTCGGCCGAAGTCGCTACGGCTTCGACATCTTCGCCAGCGCCATATCGCCTTCCTATGACGACGCTGAGCTTGTCGTTGACGCAGGTGAATCGCAGCTCACCGATGGTATCTCCGTCAATTTCAACGGCTTTTTCCCCTACTCCCCCTCCTCCCTCCTCTCCCTTCTTCACCCTGCTTCATCTCCGGCTATTGGTTCAGCTTCACTCGATGCCCTAATCTACGTCACCGAGCGCGGCGGGCGCTCCAGCATCTACCTCGACCTCTTTCCCACCTCCTCTTCAAACTCATCTAATCGAAGATCGAATCTCGAAGTCCCCACCCGCCTCCAGTTTCCCCTTCTCCTGTTACCCTCTACCACCGGCGGCGGCCACCCTTCCGTTTCCATGAAAGACCGCCCTTCTGTCTCCGGCGATCGTCTCATCTTCGTCTCCACTCACGAGCCTTCCTTCTCGCCAAGGCAGAGCTGGGCTGCCGTGTACTCCACCCACCTCCCTACTGGCGCAACCACCCGCCTCACTCCCGAAGGCATCGCTGACTTCAGCCCCGCAGTCTCTCCTTCCGGGAAATGGACGGCGGTCGCCTCTTACGGCGAGCTTGGGTGGTCGGGCGAAGTTCGGGACCTGAAAACGGGCATCTATGTCTTCAAGACCGGCGACGGCTCGGCCAGGACTTTGGTGGTTGAGCACGGCGGATGGCCCTGCTGGGCCAACGACTCCACGTTCTTCTTTCATCGCGAGAGCTCCGATGGATGGTGGAGCGTGTACAGGGCAACTATCGCTGCCGATGGAGACACCCCTTCGCTTACCTCCATCGACCGGATCACGCCTCCCGGGTTTCACGCTTTCACTCCGGCGGCAACCGCTGCCGCTCCGGGACTGATAGCAGTCGCGACCAGGAGGGCTAGCTCCCAGTTCCGGCACATTGAGATCATAAACCTTAGAGATGGAGGGAATACATATGTGGAGATCACTAGGCCCATTGCCCCTAATTATCACCATTACAACCCCTTCTTCTCCCCTGACGCCGGCCGAATCGGCTACCATAGATGCCGAGGTGGCCGGAATGGAAGCCCTCCATTGCTGCTGGAGAACATCAAGAGCCCATCGCCGGAGACATTCTCCCTCTTCCGAATAGATGGGTCTTTCCCTTCCTTCTCGCCGGACGGGCGGCGGATTGCCTACGTGAACTTGCCCGGCCTCTACGTTGTGAACTCTGATGGCTCTAATCCTCGAAGGGTTTATGGCGGCAATGCTTTCCCTACTGCTTGGGATTGGAAGAGGAAAGGGGTCATCTACACCAGCCATGGACTTGGGTTTGCTGAAGTTAGCACTGAAGTTGACATCATTTCTATCACACTGAATGGAGAAGAAGAAGATGATGATGACACAACAGAGCCTTCCATCAAGAAGCTAACTTCAGGGGGGCAGAACAACGCCTTCCCTTCTCCATCACCAGATGGCAAGTGGGTTGTCTTTCGCTCCGGCCGATCCGGGTACAAGAATCTCTACGTCATGGACGCCGTGGAAGGCGAAAGTGCGCGAATTTTTCAGCTCACTGACGGGCCGTGGACCGACACCATGTGCAACTGGTCTCCAGATGGAGAATGGATTGCTTTTGCTTCCGATAGAGATGATCCTGGTGGTGGGAGCTTCTCCATCTACATGGTGCATCCGAATGGAACAGGATTGAGGAGAGTTGTGCAAAGCGGGGATGGGGGGAGAATGAATCACCCTTGGTTCAGCCCGGATTCCAAGCGCCTGGTATTGACCTCCGACTATGCCGGTGTCTCGGCAGAGCCGATCTCGAATCCGCACCACTACCAACCTTACGGTGAGATCTTTACAGTGAAGATTGACGGCTCTGAAATCCGGCGACTCACACACAACTCTTTCGAGGATGGAACTCCGACATGGTCACCCGTCTTCTTGAATCCGTCGGATGTTGGAGAATCTTTGCAGGGTGTTGCTTACTGCCGCTTTGATGATTGCCATTGGCTGAGCTTGCAGAGGAATGAATTAGATGGTAAGAGTTGCTAGACTCTATCTCAATGTGCCTTTAGTTTTGCCTGTTTGTAGCTACTGATACTTGTTTCTTGTGCTGCTTTTATATGTTTAATTTGATAGTAGGACATAATGTATATGTATAAAAGTTCAGTATTGAAGTGTTTCCATGTTGCATTATATTTTTTTGTACACGATAAATGTTAGAACCTTCTCTAACACCTCAAGTCGAACAACAGCTCAAAAGAGATATCACCAGATCGTACTCTTGTACTACTATGTCAACTCAGCATTTAAGATAGCATGGGAGTCCACTCCCTAATCATCCTTTGTAGGAATAGGCGTCAGATGTGACAGACCGTACCTACTGTATCCCCTCCTCTCCAGGCAATAAAAAGGGGGCTCGGGCTCTCTCAAGGGGGCGGCCCTTCCTTCCTCTCTCTCTCTCTCTTGTACTCATTTGGTCTCCCATTAGAGACCTTCAAGCTTTGTAAGGGGAGATGAGATTAGTGGATTCAAATCGTCTGGACGACGTCGTGGTTTTTCCCCCGAACACTCGGGTTTTCACGTAAAAATTGTCATATCACTTCTCTCTGTGGTGGTGCATTTTTTACATCAACAATAAGGTTCAGAGAGAATTATCTTAAATGATTTGAGCATATAAATCGATGCTTATTAAAAAGCTCCAGTAAAGAATGTTGAGTCATCGGATCTTACCTATATAAAAGAAGATAAAAAAAAGACAATATAAAAATATAAGGAATGATCTTACATACTTAGAGCTAAATGAGGAAGTATTTTTTTTTATAGAGTGCAATAGAAATAAATGATTTATGTAGCTGGTTTAAAATTAGAGTTTTAGTTAAGAAACAAAAAGGGATTTGGATGAACGGAAGAGATCAATATATGTATTGTAAGTTTAGTGAACTTGAAAAACTGTTATGAATAATGGGATGATCATCTCATCACTTGAGAACTGTGAAACAAGGGTTTAATGCCATAGCGACATGCCTATCAAGTTAAAGAGAGAAAAAAGATTATCTTAGCGAATATGCTATGAGAGTGAATTATGATTAGTTATGTAGCAAATTACCATATGATTTGACTAAATGAGATGATATTGAGGTGGATGAGTTTTTACCCTAGAATGGACAATATTAGAAGTAAATTTATTAGAGAGAATGTAGCTATGGTACCTAGATCTGATCATCTGGAAGGCCAAGCTTGTTGCAAGCCAAGCCCATTCAGGCCTAAAGGTTTGTTTTGAGGGATAATTACCTACATGCGATACCATTTAGTTTTATTTATGTTTTACCCATCCATTCTTAGTTAATTACGCTATGTACACTCAAAACATTATAAAATCTTACATACACACATTTTAACTTATTTCTATTATAATGAGTAATCATAAATTTTTAATAACTTAACTATAGTTAGATTATAAAAAATCTGAGCCGTTCATCATATTATTTTAAGGATATTTAAATATATTTTGAGTGAAAATCCTAAAACCTTAATGTTTAGGTGGCGGCAAAGGAAGGGGACATCCGCGACTAAATTGATTTTAGGACAAATCAGCGCTTTAGTGTGGTATTGAGGAAAAGAAAAGTATGTACTATTAAGAGTAAAAATATAATTTTAATGATTTACTAACAGAATTTTTTTTTCAAATAGATTTTGATTAAGTTTTAACTCAAGTGTGTATGTAAGATTTTGTAATATTTTGAGTGTGCATAGCATAATTAACTAAGAATGAATTGATAAAGCATAAATAAAACTAAATGGTGTGACATGTAGGTAATTATCCCTTTTTTTTTAGTCCAGACCCTGCCCGAGCCAGGATGTCGAGCTTGCTTCGGGCCACTAAGTCTACCAAGTTTGCATAGAAATTATTATTTATTAAAAACAAGGACGCTGAGTCTCTCAAGGAAGGAAGGGGTACCGAGATGGTACTTCTTGACAAATTTCATAAGGTCAAGCACAATGAAATATTCTTGCACAAACGAATCAAGAGTTCCTAGAATATATATACATAAAGGCGCAATCCTAATATATAGAGGTATTTTTTAACATAAAACTATGAGACTAGTTATAAGAATTTTGCAGTTAAGCATACTTAAGCTAAAGTAATTTCGAGATTCTGGACTTTCTGAAAAATACTCAAATCACACGATTCCCTTAACCCAAAGCGGACAATGATTATACTTGACAGATAATCATTCTTAGGAGCTTGACAGGTGTAATACATTCTCGTATAAATTTCACTGAATTTGTATTGAATCAAATACTTTAACTAAGAATTTCATAATGATTCATGTGATTGCCAGATGATGTAATGGCAATTGGGTATAACTATTGTTGCTCATCTTGTTTACACCCATAGTGGGATTAAGACTTGGTTGTTGTTGTTGTAGTATTTTTGTCACAGTTAAAATTAATTTTTTTTTTATCTATGTGATACTACATGTTGTTGTTGCATATTTTCAAATATATATTAAATGTCTTTTTTGTGCGATATGTGTATTTCATCTTGTTCTTCGTTTTGCCTCTTGCTATTGGAAGCGTTTTATCGATAGGCAAAAATGTAAAGATATTAGCTGTTGGATATCATTCCTGGGATTCAAGTTCATATATATAGAACGAGTGGGCTATTAAACTTAACACGATAATCCAAGATTGTGATGAAAGAGTCGAGTATCTAGTAAGGTTCAGAAATTCGGGTTAGATGTTTTGCAAATAATTTTAATAGTAATTTTCACTCAAATAAATATACGGTGACATGATTAGAGCTAAACCGGATAATTAAGTAAAGCAATATAAATTTAATTGAGTCAAAATTCAGAGGAATTAATGTTGAGGTCGAAGAATTTGAGTTTCAAAGTGCATCCGATCGATCTGCAGCTTAGTTAGGCTTCCGCATAGGTGCAGGTGATGCGAAATGAGCAAAGTCAAGTGAGCTGTTGAGCGAGGCGTTCAAGCGAATGAATCGAGTGCAACCAATGACGAATGAAGCATGGCCAAAGTTGCTAGTACAAGCATGTGTAGGCAGAGCGGGATGCTTGCGTACTTGTCGGTTGCCCGCATGCCACACGTGTGGGAGGCCGTGCAGCACGCACGCAAACTGGCATGCGGGATAGCGCGCGTTGCTCTCGCAGCACACGTGCGGGATGCGGGTGGCTCGCATGTGTGGCTGCATATGGGCCGGTGCTCGTCATTCTGCGATGTAAGCAGTGAGGCTGGTGGCTCTGATTCAACAAATTTGGGAGAACTCGCGGCGGTGCACTTACAGGCAAGGCGAAGGGTAATTTGACATTAAAAAAAATTATAATATTTTAATCAAAATTTTGATTTAATGGAAGATATTTAATTGAATCTTATTGAAAGTTTTTTTATAAATATTAAAGACCACAATGTTCTATATAATAAGTTTTGGAGACCTGTCTGGCATGTTTTCAAAATTATGGACCTACGTGGCAAGTCGAGTAAACCTCAGGGGCATAAATGGAATTATCCCAAATTTTAATGTTATTTATAAAATACCTATATTGTGGCAATATTTTATTCTAAACTCTAAATAAAATTAATTTTTAACTCATTATTAGCATAATATATTTGCAGAACATAGAAAATTTTTAATTATATTTACGATTTTTATTTATATTAAAAGACTATTATAATTAATATAAATAATTAAAAATATCTATGCACATAATAAATACAAATGAATTTATAAAATTATATTTACTAAAGATAATATGTATAATAAATATTTTAATAAATGTGATTTATAATTAAGTTCCTTAATTTAATATTAAAAACTTAATTTAAATAAAATTTTACTTCAAATCAAAAAATTTAAATTTAAATTGAGCTAAAGTTACTTGAACGTGATTCAAGTAAGGCTTATTATTTTCGGATTAAAAAAATGTATTATTTTATTTTTATGATATAATTTATTATAATATTGAAATTTAAGTGTGAAATAAAATTTATTTTTTATTAAAATATAGGTTAGAAATAAAATAAATTTAATTTTAATAATAAAATTTATATAAAATATAAAATATAATTATTTTTTTTATCTTTGCAAAAATGTTACTCTTATTTTAAAACTATTATATATACGACAAAGAAAAATTTGGTTATTTACCTTCACGGCTTCACTTAGAATTTTTTCCCCTCTCTGAATTCAATTTAAAATTTCCTAAGATTTAATAATGACTTCAAAGAGTTCTTAATTTGGAGGGCTAAGGAATTATTATATTCATGTAGTTATTAAATTAAATATATATATATATATTCTAGTAGAAATTTTAAATTAATAATATTCAAATTAAATTAAATACTTTTTTAATTAATTATTTTTTTAATTTTTTTAAAGCGGAAATCGCCCGACACTCGGGCGACTTCTTAATCTAACGGCGTTACTTAACACCGTCAGAAACATACTCCCTGTTTGTTTAGAACCTTGCTGTTTGTTTCACTAGATTAATTTTATTCATTAAAGGTAATAAAATAGATTCAATCTCATAATTAAAATAACTATATTTTGACATTTATTTAAAGCTATAATACTTATTTCACATCTGAAATAAATCTCAAAATAAAAATATTTATTTAAAATAAATCATATTCAAATTAAAATTAATCAAGCACAATTATAAAAGAAATTATAATGCCCATTCTCCAAACCAACACTGTTGAAAATTTACATAGGAATCCTAAAAATATATATAATTGCAATTTAAGATTTTTAAATTAAATATTTATTATTTAGTAAAAAATACATAAACCTCAAAATCAGAAGATTAATATATAAATTATGAAGTTAATTTGTCATTTTTCTCATTTTTTTAATTAAGTAATTAGTAGTGAGATATTTAATGATAATTAATTATTTTTGGGGGACTTTTACGAAAAATGCCCCAACGCGTTTCCCCTTCAGCTTCGGAAGAGAATCGACGGCGTTCGAGGAAGCTGAAATCCGGCGTTTCTCATAACCTGTCTTCACCGCCGGCGATTTCTTCTCCAGTCGCCAATGGCGAAAAGAGCAGTGAGATACGCCGTGGTGAGAATCCGTTATCCTTTCATTGTCTGCTTTCACACTTGATTTCTGCCATCGGTCTAGTTTTGATTCGCTAATTCCTGCATCTAGGTTGACGCGTTTACGGATACTCCTTTTAAGGGGAATCCTGCTGCCGTATGCTTTCTGGGAGAAGAAGAGGAAGCTGATGATGAGTGGATGCAGGCTGTCGCCAAGGAGTTCAACATCTCCGAAACTGCTTTCTTGATCCCCTCAGCTTCCAGCTCCGGCGGTAGCGCTGCAGCTTCTCTTTATCCCCGATTCCTTCTCCGTTGGTTCACGCCCGTTGCAGAGGTCAGTGTGTTAGGGATACAAACTTTCAAGTTTGAAATTGGGAGATGAAGTTTTAAACTACTAATTATATATTCTTTTGAACTTGCTTTATATTAACCCTTAATTGTTTTCAACAAGCCTCCATGAATTGGCATTTCTCGAGCTTTCTTCATGCAGAAGACCCTGGGGACATTTTCTCCATCTTCATATCCTCCTAGAATTGTTATTTTTTAGGAAAATGTTGTTTTGGGTTATTATTTGCGGCCATGTGCGTATAAGGGCCTCCTTTCGGCTTTCGCGCGACCAGGAATTATAGGTTCAGAAAACAGCCTCTTTGCTTGAAGTTGTAAGGTTGAGCTTTGTGCGATAGGTATAAACTTCACGGCTTAGGATGAGTAAGCATAAGATTTTAAGCTTTTAAAGCTAGTAGCATTAAGCCAGCTTTAAGCCAGCTTAACTGTAAACTGTGTTTGGTTATGCAAATAACTGGAGGTAGCCCTGAGCTGAATTATGTTTGCATACAATTTGGGTTACTTACTGGCCTTAATCTGTTTATATGAATGCTTTATGAGATGCATGTGGAAAAGTATCATGAGGGACAGCTTAGATACACTACGAAAAACTATACTACCATAACTAGAGCATAAGTGGAATTGGCATCTAGTGTTAACCGGTTGAGTCAATCGGCATTTGGACACAGTTCTGGAAAAGGTGTTCAATGCATGTCTTAAGCTACTTACCTTTCAGACTCAGAGCTTACTTGGTCTGGGAAGAGAGGAGATTACATTTCTGTGTAGACAAGTAGATGAAACAATTGTGAGAGTAAACTGAAGAAGTTATTTCTATACAACAATAATTTGGTTTAATACTATCCCAAAAAAGCATGTAAACTGAAGTCAACTTTAAGGATCTGTTTGGTTTGCGACTATTTTTCCTGCTTTTTAGCCGCACATTCACGGTTGTTTATTATGTGAAACAGAGCTAATTTTATATGTTGAAACTTGTATAAAATTTGAAATAGAGTGATACTTATATTTATTTATACGTATGATCAAAAATAAATTAATTTTTATATTAGAATTTGTATAAGATGTGAAATAATATTATTTTTTTATTATTAGAAATTTAAAAGTTTTCATCTTAACAGATTAAAAAACGAGTATATAGAGTACAAATTTAGTTAAGATAGAAGTACTTGTATTGGTGAGATGACAGTTGATGATCAAGTATCAAGAAGAGTGAGCGATTTAAATATCTTGAATCAATTATGCAAAATAATAGTGAAATAGATGAGGATGTTATTAACAGAATTCAAGCAGGATGGTTAAAATAGAGAAATGCTTTTAGTGTGTTGTGTGATAAAAAAAATTACTAAAATTTAAAAGTAAATTTTACAAATAGTTGTAAGACCAACAATGTTATATGGTGTAGAATGCTGGTCCACAAAATGAAAATACACAATTAAAAAAAGTGTCGTAGAGATGAGAATGCTAAAGTAGATGAATAAGTATATACAAAAAAATATAATAAGAAATAAATATATCCATTAGAAGGTGGGGTAACCTCAGTTGAGGATAAGCTCAGAGTCGGCTTAAATGACTTGGATATATAAACTGTAGGCAGATAGAAGCTTTAGTAAAAAGAGTTTGTTTATTAAATTTTGTCTGTATTAAAATAGAAAGAAGAAGAGAAAGACCAAATAAGACATGACAAGAAATTATTAGAAAGGATCTCACATATTTAGAGATAAATGAGAATTTATTATGTGATAGAGCGCAATGAAAATAAAGGATTCATGTAGCCGGCTCCACCTAATGGGATAAAGGCTTGATTGTTGTTGTATTAGGAATCATGATCTATTTTGAAGGTTTATAAACTATGAGCTAAACGAGGCCTAAATGTTACACTAATTATGAACGATTGGCATAAAAGAATTCAAGAAAATTTTCAAAAAAATATTAGGGTTAGGTTGTTGATTTTTGTAAAAACATTTGATGATATTACATGTAAACTATTTGGGATGCTTGTCTTTTATTCTTCAGCTTGCAAGCAATACCATCACTACCATTAGGTATGAAAATGTTGAGAATATTTTGAATAGGACGTGTGCATATGCTAAGGAGATGATCTATCATCTCCTCGCAGATGTGAAGGTTTTGGTTGTTGGGGTTCTCACTTTAGCAAAGGCACAAAGATAAGGAACCCCTCATAAGAGGAATCGATGATGTAGGATTCTCTCCCTCTCTCTTTTCCTCTATCTCTCTCCCTCCATCTTTCCCATTTTGTAGACTTTAGTTGATTTCAATGATGACAATCAATTTAGTTTATTGGACTAATGAGAAAGGTTTAATCATGGAGTGTCATTATTAGAGGATCATTTTAGAATAAACCTAGACACACTCGAGTATAATGGCAAAATGTCCAACAAGGAAAGAAGTGAAGCATCATGTTTGTTTTTTATTTCTATCTCAGAAACATATGTAAACATGTTAGTAATGTCAATATTAACCTAGGCTCTGTTCTTTCTCCAGTGTGGCCAGTCAATTTCAATCTGGCCGCTAAATCTATTTTTGCATCCAATTTGGCTAGTTAGTTTCAAAATAGCTGCCCAATCTGATCCCCAGCCATAAAGGCCCACCTTTTAACATTGCTTTTCTCTCTCCAGCCATAAAGAACAACTTTGTCTTTTGGTTGTTTCTTTTGCTTCCAAGCCTGCCTGTCTCACCTACCAATAGTTTCTTATTGATTTCACTCTTTAGAGCTCTCTTGTTCTAATTTGCTAAGATATCTCCTTTTGCACTCTACCTGCTACACACCCAATTGCTTAATTTGGCAAATCATTTGCAAGTGAGTTTAATCTTGTTGTGTTGAGATCAATTCTAGAGAACATTTTGTAGCGTTTTATCAAGTCGTTTTGAAGAACTTTGCTTCTTGTTTTATTATATGCCTCTTCTATAAATTGTTTCTTCAGCTTTCACTTGCTCATATTTTAAGTCTTTAAATAATGTGCCAAGACATATCATTTGAAATACGGCTAAAGCTCTATCCTAAACACCTTAGGAACCATCCTCATAGTCTTAAAGCATTTGGCCAGTTAGTTTCAAAAACAGAAACTGACTACTTGGTTCTACTTTTTGTGTTTAGTTTGGCTGGTCAGTTTCAAACTAGTCACCCAATTTGGCCAGTTGGCTCTATTTTTGCATCTATTTTGGCTGGTTAGTTTCAAATTAGCCATCCACTGTGACCACTTATAAAATAATACTTCATGAAGTCTAACGTATTTATATTGTACATATATTATATCTTGATATTCTTCGATATTCCATTGATACGTATCTGATATATCACATGACTTTTTTTTAATTCAATATTTATCTAATACTTGCCTGATAATTTCTAGTACTCCAATTAGAGGAAAGCATATTGGATCAGTTGTTCGGTTCACATGATAATTTTTTTTTAAAATAGCTCATACATGAAAGACGACTCATGCGTTGACTCGGCGATTAACGATGGGGTAGTGCACATTAGATTCACGCAATTCGGAACACAAAAAGCTTCACGCATGCTACAGTTTTGATAGCAAAAAAAATTTGTTGTCTGCAAACTACTAAGTTTTTTGTTTCAGTTGAACTATTGTAAGATTGTCTTTAGAGTGCTAGGAGATTGGTGGATTATGTCATGAGAACTTAGGACATCATTATAGATTGGTTGAATTATTTTTGAATTGAGTTGGGCTCAGTGAACCAACTAATATTTAGGTTGTTGGTCTGCTATCTTTGATAAATCGATTGATAGATTAAACTGTTATATAGATCAATCGATAGATCAAATAGTTTTGTTGATCAATTCTTTGATCGATCAATTGCAACATGCAATTTGGCTGATCAGTTGTTTGATTGATCAGCTAATTGATCAATGCTATTTGAAATGTGACCGTTGAGTTTCTAATGGTTAGTTGTTTGACCGATCAACAGATCGATTAAAGGTAGTTTTGAGCTAATTTTTGCTAGTTGTTGGGGACCTTATCTATATAAGTGGTGGGGGTGTTTGAGATTTCTTCTAAATAATTATTGAACATTCTTTACCACGATTTTGATGAGAGAGAACTGAGGTGATTAAAAAGTGATTAAGGCAATTAATTGAAAATTAAAAGTTGATTAAGGTTTTCAAGTGCCTATAGTTGATTTACTCTCTCCAAGCTCTTCAAAGTGCAATTCTAGGAAGGAGAGGTTAGTTGATTTGTTCTTACTATATATCTTTTATCGATTTTCTTGGTTTAATTATTCCCTCACTTATAATTAACGAGGAGAGTTTTTAGTTGGTTTTGTAGTTAGTTGATTTTAAATTATACAGACTTCTCCACCTTTGATCAAAGGAGTATTTTCTAGTAAATAGTTTGTTTGTTTGCCTTTGGGTCGAGGACGTAAATATCATAAGGTATCGAACCTCATTATATCATGTGTTTTTTGTTATTGTGTTTTCTTATTATTTTGTATTTTTTATTATTGCTTTCACTTGTTAATTATTTTATTGCTAACTTGAGTTTAAGTTAATTATATTATAATTATAGTAAATAAAATTTTAATTAGAGTCTATTCATCTCTCTCTAGACCCATACGTAGATCCTACACAAGTGATCTTGCATATCATTCATAAAACAATAAACTAGTTATTTTGAGAGAAGTGCATTATCTACAATTTTATAATCATTTTTAGAGAAGCTGTGTTTACTTGTATGTTTATCATATACCTCTTCTTCAAAGCATATATTTCGATTATTCTTTGGGTCAATCATTTTCTATATAGATTTGCTAGCTAAATCTTACTCTTCGGTTGTCTCACTTATATAAATCCTTCCAAGAGTTTTGACAATGATTTTTCTTTGCTTAAATATTTTTACAGCTCTTGCTGTAATTTTTGCTTCTAGGAAAAAGTATTTTTCTCTTTCTCCTTTGTTGCGGTCCAGTATTCGACTGTAAAAGGAATAGTAAGGGTTTTAACATGAGCTTATAGGAAAAGGTCGGCTTCGGTTTAAACCTATGGCCTAGGAAAAGATTTGCTAGCTACTACCTGGTAAAAAGAGTAGTCGTGGGTTAGACTTGAGCCTATAAAAAGTCGAAATAGACTTGAGTTGCAAAGTTGGGTTGGCATTGAGCTTACAAAAGCTTTCAGTTTGCTACTTGTCCAGAAAGGAGTGTTTGTAAGGATTTTTTGGCTTTAGTTCTATAAAAGCGATCTTAGTGAATTTTGATTCGAAGAGTGAGAAGTGGAGTAAGACAATCGATCTAAGCCACTATACATCTCTTGGGTTTTTATTTTTTTTCATCGTATCGCTCTCTCATTTTTTGATTTTATTGTGTGCTTTGTGCAATAACTTGATTAATCGATTTATGACTTAAGTGTGTGAATGAGAAGCAAATTATTATCTAGATCAGCCTTTTGGAAGATAATATTGAAATAGGAAGGCTTTCACGCACCAATCAGAACCAGTTGGTTTGTTTGGGTGGTCACATTGATTAGTCGGTTTCGGTTACCAGTTTTTGCAGTTGATTCAATGGTCAATCTCAGATTGATCTATTTTCATTATTAGTTCTTTTGAGATTAATTTGAAATGTTTTCACTTAAGCTCTCAGCATTTTAAAATTTATAAATTATAAATATTATCTCACAATTATATGATTATTTCAATGATTAATTGTTGCAATTAACTGAAATTTTCATAATCCAATTCACTTCACTCTTGGAATTTCCCTCCCTCCCTCCCTCCCTCCCTTGGTGTTTAATAGATTAGCAACACCTCGATCTCAAGTTGCTCGGTAAATTCCCTTCTTTGAGATCTCTCTCGACTCTATCTTCTTAATGTCATGGCCTTGTATCTAGAGTTGTCAAATCTTCCTTCTCTAAGTCATCTCTGCTTGGATACTCTTGAAGAAGACTTTTAAGTCTTTGAGGAATTTTCTCCTTTGAAGGTCTTCGGTGGTTGGCAGTCACTAGGACACATTTTGGATTGAAGCATTCTAGTTTGATCCCAAAATCAGGAGATGAGGGGTTGGGCATTTATGACAAGTACTGGATAGTGTTTAGTTGAAATTCAATGTCATTTTAACACCAAAATTTTATAGTTGGAAACTTTCATCAATCTTAGATCTTGTGATTCGATCTTGGCAGGTAAACCTTTGTGGGCATGCTACATTAGCTTCTGCACATTTCCTTTTTACATCAGGTGCTGTGCAAGGTGCATTGGTGGAGTTTGATACAAGATCTGGGACTTTAACCACCAAGAAAGTAGAGAAAATTCAGAATTTGGGCTCCTTAAAGCAATACATCAAAGGAGATGAGCAAAAGTTTTCCATTGAGCTCGACTTTCCAATAATTGAGGTTCGCGATTGTGATTCTACAGATATTCCATCAATTCCTTTGACTTTGAATGGTTTATCTACGGTGAATGTTCAGAAAACTGTAACTACAGGGGACCCCATCGTAAGTTCTTTTTTTCATATTTGTTGAATGGAGCACGTTTTGGAAAACTTGGCATTGCTTCCAAACATAGTTAACTTAAATTGCAGGGATCAAATATACTGGTAGAGCTTTCTTCTGGGAAGGATCTTGCTAATATTAAGCCTGATTTTGGTGAGCTAGAGAGATGTTCTGGAAGGGGGTTTATCATGACGGCTCTTGCTCCTCCTGGAACTGGATTTGACTTCTTTACTCGCTTCTTCTGTCCCAAGCTCGGAATTAATGAGGTATCAAACTAATGGTTGTGCGATTCTTGTATGACTGTCATTGCTCATCAATATCCTTCGATGACGACTTGCTACCTCCATTGTTCTTCAATGAATAATGCACATCTGAATCTTTCAATCCAATCATCCTATTTTGCTGCTAATAAGATATTGTTTTTTTTGCATGTTGTAACGTTTCATGCAACTCCCAGAATGAAAATTGTATTTCCTATTAAGTATCCAGGTTCACTGTTTCTATTTGGGGTCAATGTTAGCATTTCATGCTAAGTTAATCTTCTTAAGACTGAGTTAATATTAATTCTGCAATTCAGTAGGTAGTCTTACACATCACATTACAGAAACTATTTGATTCTCACTTTTCTCCAGATATTCTGTGATTGGAAGCCAATTACTTGGTATTTGGGTCGTGACAAAACACAATGCACAAAATTTCTAAATTATCTCCCTTTTGCTGACTTATCCCTGGATTGGATGCCTATTAGTTCGTGTTTGTTGCAACCATCTTCAAGTCTTTGTGAATATTTTAAAATATTTGGAAATCACACTATCTATTTAGTAGTTGTTTGTTGTACTTGCAGTGTGAAAGACTAAATCAGAGAGAGATTTTGAGATCAAGAGTTAACATAGTCAATACGTAAACATCACTCCTAGGCACGCATTATGGTGATAAAAAATAATTGTAAACAGGAAAACCAAAGTGAAACCAACAAAATCAAACTAAAAGTCATTGTTAATTGAATCAAGCTGACAATTTTTGGTTAGATTTTTGTGTGAATATTTTTTGTTACAATTTCAATTTAAAAATTGTCAGTTAACCATATCGAACTGATCATGTATAAAAATATGATTTCTTTTATTTAATGTAACAATACCAATAACATAAATACTACTGAGTGTAAGCTGGGATTAAATGTGTAATTACAAAACTTGGATAATAGTATGTATTCTTTTTAAGATAAACTTTTAAATTAGCAAGTCTGTATCATGAAAAGTTTGACACTTTAATGAATTTATTGTTATTAATAATAAATTAGAACTTAAAAAAAATTTGCAAGTTCAAATGTATGACTAATGTTTTTTTGCAATTATGCAATTTATAATATTGCATAAATTGTTTCATAATTTAGATTATTGGTTTAAACTTGAAATTTTTGTTAACTACTAATTTAGTTGACCATATTATCGAGTTTTGGTTTCAGTTTCACTGGAATAATGTTCTTTTTGAAAGTAGTAATAATATGTTGATTTTGAGTTATGTTTCTGTTTCTTACTCTGTATCCTCAATCATTCACAATTGTGTTGATAGGTTTTTTGAAGTGATTTCTGATCTAAAGTAATTTTGGTTTAGTTGATTTGATCGACCACTTAGTTTAACGAAACTTTACAAAATCAAATAAGTGTTGTAGCAGCTAAAATCGTTTTACCAGGAACTGCTATCTACACGGTATTTTTTGTAGTTCTTTCATACATTTTTGAACTTGTGATCACTTAGCTTGAATCGGATGACTTTCCCTTGTATCAAAATAAATAGCTGCTGGATTATGCATCTTCAATACTATTATGTGAGAGGAAGCCTGAATTCTTTCAACTCTCATGTTCCCATTCACCCTTTTTTTTGAGCTTTGATGTCTTCGAATCAATATCATCCAAACCTCTTTTCGCTTTCAAGGTAGGGTAGTTTATGACATTCTAATTGTTTAACATCGGTAAAGCGGCTTCTGTTTAATGCACAAAGTCAATTGTACTTTTTAGAAAAGAGCTGGGGGAAATTGAAACATTATATTTAGTATACTTGTTGATGTTCTTCCATGCTTTTGGTTGCTTTCTATGTTTATAGTGTATTAGTAGTAGTTCATTCAACATTTTTTTTCAAATTTGACCTTTTCTAGGATCCTGTTTGTGGAAGTGCACATTGCGCATTAGCACCATACTGGAGTAGGAAGCTGGGCAAACACAAGCTTAGGGCTTACCAGGTAATTTTTGTTGAGATATAGTATTGTCGATTTTAATCTCTTGCCAGGTACAATACTAGGGCCTTGTTTGGCATGAGCCCAAAAATGGGCAAAAAAAATATCTTAATAATATTTTAAATTTTAATAATTTTATTTCACATCCAACACAAATTCCAACCTTAAAAATCAACTTTATTTCACATCCAACACAAATTCCAACCTTAAAATCAACTTTATTTCACATCCTACACACCTCTCAATATTAAAATAAATTTTTTTCCCATCAATTCTATAAAATAAATTATTTTCTCTTTCCTTACCCAAATTCATCTTCCAACCAAACAAGCCCCTAGATATGAGGAACTTAGAATCAAGTTGTAATTTTCACTTAGAATTGTTGGATGTGATTTACAAAGCGTGAGAAAGAACAAGCATACATGATTTACGTTATTCGGTAACATTTTACACATATACATGACCACATTGAAATTGAACTTCACGGTCATTGCTCCAAAATATACAAAAAGAGCTCGTACCTCTTCACACTCCAACTTGGTCATATGTTGGCGGTTAAGTTGCCTCATTTCGGCATAGAGATCGTGTGATCAAATACAGAAAAGAAGAACTTTGCTTTGTCGATGTAGTTTAGGGGGTGTTTGGTTCAGTGTTATCTCAATGTCAATGTTATTTAGATGTCATGTTATCTAAATGTCATTGTTATTCATCAATAGACATTTGTTTGGTTCAATGTTATGATATTAGAAAATATCAATGCTATCCAAATTATTTTTGTTTAGTTGGAAGTTATTGGCATTATAATGACAAATTGATGGAGTTATCTTGAGATGTCGCCCAATTTGGAGTGACATCTAGATGTCATCATGTAATGACATTTTTGTAATTAATTATAATGTTATTTAAAGATGTCATTAAACCAAACAATTAATTTCTAAAGATAACATAACATTGAGATAACATTGAACCAAACGCCCCCTTAATCTACATATAGCCAGCTCGATAAAGAATATTGTGGCTCTCATTGCGCGGTTTTCATGTTAGTAGCCTTCGGAAAGAAAATTTGGTCTCTGCTCCGTCACTGGTCCCACATTCCCACGTGCCACGTTCCCATAAGCCCCCCAAAAGCCTAGCTAGTGTGTTGCTCAAACCTAATAATTTCTTGCAAAAAACGATGCATACAAATTGATAATTGCATATATCGACTGTTGTTTGTAGGCTTCACCAAGGGGTGGAATATTGGATCTGGAAGTGGACGGGGAGAGAAAACGAGTTCTTATTCGGGGCGAAGCTGTAACTGTTATGACTGGCACTCTACTGGCTTAGTGTAATAGCCTGCTGCTTTGGATATTTGGAGAATGGGTCAGCATGATTTTTAAGAACATACATAAAATCACAAATCAGGTGAAAATTTATGATTTCTTTTATCATAAATAAACTCTGAAGGGCCATTGGAATTCATTAATTTAAATGTTGGTCCATATTTCTTTCAATGTTAGAGAAATCGGCTCGTTGTTTAGTTGGATTGGTCATCAAACTGATCGAAACGGTAATTCACTACTTTTTGAAAGAACTTTAAAAAATAGTAACAAATGTTCAAGATAATAAATGTATTCTTTCTTTTTGACACACATTATCATCACTGAATGATATATATTATAGAAAAAGATTAATTTATTATGATTTAATTTATTCTGATTTGTAATTTGTGTTGGGAAAAATAGTGACTTGTTTGTCTGGGTATGACTGTCACTAGCTTAGTACTATTGGTTCATCGTTTAGCCTGACATAATTCTAAATATGTGTGCCACTATTGAATAGAAGGTTGAGTTTAACCCGTAGACACTAGGTGCATAGTTTAATAATTGAATTGTTTGCGCTAAATATTGTAAAAACCGGACAGGACTGGTCGGTTCGCCCGATCAGACCACGAACTGGTCTCTAGTCCAGTCCAGCTTTATGTTAAATTCGAAAAAAAAAATTGAACTGATTTAGGCTGAATTGAACTGGTCAAATTG
Organism: Apostasia shenzhenica; assembly: GCA_002786265.1. Taxonomy (NCBI): domain Eukaryota; kingdom Viridiplantae; phylum Streptophyta; class Magnoliopsida; order Asparagales; family Orchidaceae; genus Apostasia; species Apostasia shenzhenica. Next base: position 1,541,707 of record KZ451900.1, on the reverse strand, counting down.
AGTGAACCGATTGAACCGGTTACATGTTGGTTCAACTGAAAATTTTATAGTTTATTTTTGTTGGTTAAAGAATATTCATCAATTTTTATTAGTTATATTGAATATATATTAATTAAGTTTTATTGATCATATAGGATATTAATTATTTAATTATATTTATATAAAAAGTATTTTATATCATATATATTTTATATTTTTAATATTAAATATGTATATAATTATATTATTTTATTATATTAATATTAATAATTGAACCTGTCGGTTAAATTGGTTTGATCAGTTATATATGAACCAATTGTTATTTTGATTTAATTATTAGTTTGGTTTTACAATATTGATTGTATTTTTTTTTATCAGCTTAAGCCTTTAAGAAAGTCGGTAGCACAAAGCACCTTAATAATTGATATCAGAGTTGGTCTTGAGTTTGAATTCTGATCGTGCGTTGAGTGGAGGGATTGTTAGAAAAAATAGTGACTGGATGGTTTTAGTGTACTCAGTTGTTTAGTATCATCGTTCTGTTCTGACATAATTCTGAACGAGTGTGTCACTGAAAAGAAAAAAAAAGAAAAAAGAACTTTAGTTCAAACATAGTGCTGGGTGCATAATTTAATAAGTCAATTAGTTACGTTTTTTCTATCAGTTTAAACTTTTGAGAAAGTTGGTAGCGATGGAAATCGTCATAATTTAATTTTAACATCGAATTAGACTAAATAATGTGTCAGTTCACGGTTAAATCGAGCAATTTAATCTGATTTTTACAACACGAATTCTCCATATATACGCAAGTCTAAATTGAATATCAAAAAGGAAATAGGTATTTCTCTGTTTGGCTCAAGACTCAGATAGTTATAGTTACAAAAAATCAATAATTTGGAAAAAAAATGAAAAATTTTTAAAAATTTATATTATTTAGTTGAGGGATATTTTAGCTATAATTATTTTAGTTAGTTTGATGCTAAATTCAAATTAAATTCAATTAAATTGTAAAAATTTATTTTAATTTTTAGTAATAATATGAATCAATGGAACTAATAAATTTGTTATTTTGAACATTTGTTTGTATTTTTATTAGATATTATTATTCTTTTAAATTTTTAAAATAATAATAATTTATTGATTTAATTAATTTGATAATTAGTTTGACAGGTCTGAATCAGATAGTAATTTGATTCTTAATTTTATCTATTTTTTTATTGTGTAATATTTTTAATTTTATAAATATTAATGGTAATTTTTGAGAAATTAAATAATGAATATAAAATTTATGCAATTAATTAAATTTAACTATCAATAAGCAACATAACTCTGTTGAGAGAGTTTGAAAATTAATAAGCATTTGTCAAATTCATTTTACATATTTATGAACTTTAATTATTTCGACTGATTCATTTAGTTCACCATAAGAACGACTCATTTTTTTGGTTTAATAAATATATCAGATTGGTATAGCTGCTGATTCACAATTGAATTTATTTGACTAATCGATCCGACCTGGTTCTGAGAATCTTGAGTGTTGCTAGTGACAATATCTCTCTTTTTTTGCTCCTTTGGATGACGTGGCATGATGAATTATGGTAAAAGGCGAGATTAGGGGCGACATCGAGTCGAGTTCGAGCAAGTTTCAGTATACTCGAACTCGAAAAATTCAATTTCAACGAGACTCGAAATCGACTCGAACTCGAATCATTTTGAGTCGAGTCAGCTCGACTAGATTTAACTCGAGTTCAAGTTGATTTTGAATCGATTTCAGTTTTTTGGATAAATTTAAATTACAAAAAAAACACATTTAAAATGATTACACTTTAGCTAAAAAAAAAAAATTCCATTTTCAATTTTCAGTGTGTCACTCTTTCATAATATAATAAAAATATTTAATAAATAATTTTATTTCGAGTCAGCTCGATTTTTTTCGAGCGAGTCAAGCCAAACTCGAAATCGACTCGGAATAATTTCGAGTACACTGAATAGCTCGAAACTCGACTCGAAATAACTCGAATTAATTTTGAGTCGAGTTTTTTATCGAGCCAGTTTCGAGCGTGAGCCCAACTTAAGCTTGACTCTCCTCCCTCTCCCTCCCCGTGTGCCTAGCACGCCAGTGATGCGCCGGCCGGCCGCCCCAAACCTCCATCTCTCTCTCTCTCTCTCTCTCTCTCTCTCTCTCTCTCTCTCTCTCTCTCTCGAGTAATTGGACTTACTTGGGGATTCCCTTAAGAAAAAGGAGACCCTCTAAGGATGATTTTACTGATCTCCTTGCTAAAATTAGGAATCGTATCCATAGCTGGGGTACCAGGCAGCTCTCTCTCGCGGGTAGACTTACTTTAATCAATAGTGTCTTATCTTCTACCCCTGTCTATATTCTTTCTCACATCTTTGTTCCTTGCAGTGTCCTCGATTGTATCGAGAAGCTCCTTAGATCCTTCCTTTGGGGAGGAAACGAGGATACCAATACTATGCACTACTTACCTTGGAAGGATGTTTGTAAACCAAAATCCTGTGGTGGGCTTGGAATTCACGACCTTAGGCTTTGGAGGAAGCAACTCCTGGCCAAGCACGCCGCCAAATTACTCCAAAAGGATGATTGTATTTGGAGGGACAGCTTTATAGCCAAATATAAGGATAGAGCCCTCAATTTCTCTGCAAAAAAAGGAGATTCTTGGATTTGGAGATTAATTTGTCTCAGTGGTCCTGTTGTCCACAATAACCTTATTTGGTTGATTGCCACTGGTGTGTCCATTTCTATTTGGAAGGACCCCTGGATCAGCACTATCCCACTTTGCAAATGGCCAACCTATGTCAACTCTAATCCTGGTGACTTGGTGTCCACTGTAGCTGACTTGCTTAATGACAACACTTGGAACTTGACCCGTTTGCAGCAGCTCTTCGGAGTAGATTTGATCAATAGAATTCTCTCTATAAGAAGGCTTGCCTATGTGCACTCTGACACTCTAGTCTGGGCTAAAACTGAGTCCTCTTCGATCCCTACTGCCGTCTTATATAAGGCTGAATTCCATCAACCTAACAGCCTGGAATCTGGGGCTTGGTGTTGGCGTGCTAAAGTCATCCCTAGAGTCCAAATTTTTGTCTGGAGGATGGCCCATAATGCTGTCCCTACCTTTCAGTGGCTCTTTAACAGGAAAATCTCCACTTCCAACCTTTGTCCTTGGGGGTGCCGCCAAGTTGAAGACCTCAATCATATTAGTATTTATTGTAACTTTTTACAAGAGACTAGACTTCATATCTCTAAGCACTTCCCCTTAATCCCCCAAGACTACACCTGGGAGAATAAGTTAACTTCTTTTACTAACCTCACCAGACTTCACAGAGATGACATCAAACTGAGATTAGAATTAACTTTGCTCTACCTTTGTTGGAGAGCGAGATGTGCTAAAGTTCATGGTAAGCCCTACTCTAATCCTCCCGCCCTTGCGATCTCCATCATCAACTACACCACTTCTCAACCAGTTAATCTTCGCCCATCCAGATTCCTCTGGAGCCAGCCCAGCCCTCTCGGGCTAACCTATACCTTCGAAGACAGCTGGCTCCCTCCAAAATCTGGATGGCTGAAGGTCAATCTGGACGGGTCGATCAAAGGCCATGGTGTTGCTGGTGTGGGTTATCTCATTCGAGATAGCTATGGCCAGGTGTGGGAAGCGGGTGGTCGCAGGACCCTTACAGACTCTATTCTCAAAGCCGAGTTATTGGCTGCTTGGGAGGGTGTGAAAGCTGCTACCTCTTGAAGAAGCAAGGTAAAAGGGGTCAAGGGCATATGGCTCGAGAGCGATTCTACGGAGATGCTTGACCTTATTACCTATGCTAGCAACACTGAGAAGCGCAATGCCAAAGCTGAGATGGACTTTATTGCTCAACAGATTGCTGATCATCTCTTTGATTTTTCGCTCTATACCATGTCTCACCTTTGCAGAAATGCCAATGGGGCTTCAGACTTCTTAGCCCATCTCGCTTCCTCTGGCGATTTCACTTGGGTGGGGGGCATGCCTCTCCCTAATAATTTTTGTCATCTGCTCTTGCAGGACGCTCCTGATCTCCACACTTTCTATACTGTTAATTGATCCTTGGTCTAGGCCACCATTTCAGCTCTCTCTCTCTCTCTCTCTCTCTCTCTCTCTCAAATGAAACTTGGCGTTGACCTAGAGATCGAGGGACGATTTTGGGTCTTGATCCCGTGGATGATCTGGAGACTTGATCTTGAGAGAAAGGCCTCAGGAAAATCTCTAGGATCAGCTTCGAAGAAGAACTCAAGATTTACAATACCGAGGGTTGGAATCAGCACTGAAGTCTCAATGATAGTACTGCCCTGATCTCAATGCTCGACAAGGCCTCAGGGCCTTCTAGTTCAGCAGGAACATGGTGGTCGACCCGATCTCTGGGGAATTTCAGAATGGGATAATGGAGAGCATCAGAATGGGATAATGGAGAGCATCAGGGAGACGATTTGAACAATTATGGCAGACTTTACTTGGAGAAAAAAAATCAGATATGAAAATCAAAATTGTTGATGGCACATTAAGCTTGGCCCCAGCTGCAGTGGTTCTTCACAGCATCCCTTCAGAAAGTTTGAGAGATGATGATGGTTAGAAAGGAAGAACATGAGCTCTTGAAACTAAAACTTCCATCAGGTTATGAAAGTAAAGGTATGGTTAGTAGATGATGGGTTGAGGGATATTAAGAACAAAAGATGGCAGCAAAGAATACGCATTTCATTCCATTTCCTCAGTTTCCTCCAAGACAAAAGCAGACACCCCCAGCACTCATGGTTCCAAAGGCTTATGAAAATCAACATACATGTGAGAATTGGTTTGCCAAAGGAAGGCAATGAGCGCATGGAGAATTGCTGGGATAGTGCATGCATTAGAGGTGTTGGAATACATGCTTAGAACTGCTAAATTTGTCAAAGTTTGATTGAGTCAAATTTGTTCCTCATTTTTAGGAGTTAGTTATTCAGTTTATCATGACTGTTTTTTAGGAGTTTGTTATTTTTTCAAGCTTTAAATTATAATGCTTCATGTTAATGAAAGTGTTCTGATTTTCCTTCAATCTGCAGCAATTAGTTTCAGTTTCCTCTCTCTTTTTCTCATTGAAAAATTCCAACAAGAGGAATGGAAGAAGAATCATGAATGTGGCACCATGATCTTGGACATGGAGAAGGTTTGGCGTGCTGCTATGGCCCATGGCTTTAAATCATTCCCAACATGCATGAAGCAACCCCACCATCCTCAGCTTTTCTCTCTCAGCAGTAATACTATAGCTAACCAACCATGGAATATGTCTGAAGGTATTACATAAATATGAAATGGATGTTTAAGTAAAGATGTTGGTACCTTTATTATATTGTTGGATGGCTGAATTTTATAAAACTGTAGTAAGATCAGCGATGATATATGGTGCAGAATGTTGGCCTGGAAAGAGGAAACATACAAATAAAATAAATGTTGCAGAAATGAGGATGTTAAGGTGGATGTGTGGATATACACGAAAGGATAGAATGAGAAATGGGTATATCTGAAAGAAAGTTGGTGTTGCACCAATTGAAGATAAACTTAGAGAAAGTCGGCTTAGATGGTTTGGACATCTAAATCATGAACCTCTTAATTTTGATGAATACAATTAATTTAGCATTATGGACTAGTCATCTTACTAAGTGTGCTTTCAGGTCATTTATATTATGATTAAGGTAAAAGTCCAAGTTCAAGTTCAAGAAAAGAAATTTATTACTTTTTTCTTTTTTATTTTCTTTTCTAGGACTTAATTGTAAGCATGCATGTTTTTGCTAAGGATTTAACTTGTACTCAATCTTAGTTAGCCTAAGGTCTATCAAATTCTTTGTTTATCCTTGCTGAAAAATTCATCTCCTTGAGCTGCAGGAAAAACCGGTTGATTTCCAAAATCGACCGGATCTCTCTGGACTGGCCCAAACTCAGCTTCAAAGCTGACCGTTTGGCCTATCCAAATTCCCAAAAATTAAGAATATCTTATTTCCACTATCTTGTTTCCTGCAGCCCACTTTAAAAATATTTTCATTCTTTAAAAATCATTTTTTTACTCTTTGTTCATTCTCAAAATGAAAATTATTTGCACTTTCTTTTTCACTTGTTCATTTCATCACTCCTTGAGTGTTATGCTGAATGCATTGTCCACCTAATCTCACTAAACTAGTTTTAAACTATCCCAGGTGGCACCTTCTCCTTGTCTTAATCCTTGGGTGAAAGTTTGAGTGTGTTTTCTTTTAGCCATTTTTTATTTAACCCTTTTGCTAAAATCAAAACCCCCAGCATGCTTGTTTATGGGAAAAAGACAAACCATTATTCTATGCTTTTTCTTCAGCCTTCTTTCCCAGGTTTATTCTTTTATATTTTCCTTGTTTCAAGCTTGGTTGAACTTAATCATTTTCTTTAAGTTTTAAAATCTGCTGAACCATTTCTGCCTCCAACGGTCCAAAGGACATTTCATCATCCAGAAATATCTGAAATGCCCTCTGCTTGCTGTTTTCCCATTGAACCACTTGTATGACATGTCAAAAATGCTTGTCTACAATTGACTAACTCAATCAAAGGGCAAATATATCAAACTTCTTGCTTACCACCTGCTGTAGGAAAATAAAAGCATTCATTTCCTGCTGTTCTTGAATCTTCTTCCTGTCCGAAAATCTTCCAACTCTCCTTCAAGCTTCTACTTGCAAACAAGCCTTCTTAAGGAGAAACAAAAGAAGAAAGAGTGCTGCGTTTTTCACTATTCTGAAAGCCAAGACCAATAATTCTTATTGTTTTTATTTCTTCTTGGTTTTTCGGTTTTGTCACAGCTTTCAGTTTTTCATAACTGAGCCTTCACTATTTTTGTTTCTATTGGAATATAAAAGCAAGACTGTTACCTAATAGTTTCATCTCTTAAAGCTTGTTTTTTTCTGAAATATTTTGAGATATCTTCTTCTTTTCTTTTACCCCAAGATTATAGAATTTAATCTTAGACTTCTACGAGTTTTCACCCTTAGCAAAAGTTGTTGTATGCATAGAGCTCTTCACTGTAATTTATTTTTGTGCTTAAAGTTGTTATTGAGCTAGCAAAGCTAGCAAAATCTTGTACTCTTCTGTATTTTTTTCTAAGATTGTTTTTGTAGGTTTGCTCGGCTTTGGTACATGTAAAAAGCCATGGTGTGTAGGTTTTCTTGGCTTTGGTTTCTGTAAAAAGCCATAGGATTGTATCGGGTTTATTCGGCTTTGGTTCCCGTAAAAAGCCGGGGTGATTTAGTGGAAATTCTCATTTGAAGAGCGTGGGGAGTGGACTAGGCGGTAAGCCGAACCACTATAAATCTGTTGTGTTTCTTTCTTTTTGCTCCTAATTCCTTTGGACTAAAAGTGATATATCATATCTAAATCTAAGTATTTTAAAATTATACAAAACCTAAAATATTTTTATTAAAAATAGATATATGAATAATAAACTCTAAATTTATTATTTCTGCTCTCTTTTGATTTATTTCTGCACTGCTCTGTGAACTTTGGTCGATTTTCAAAATCGACCGGATTATTTTGGAAAATTTTTCTGCACTGCTCTGTGAACTTTGGTCAATTCTCAAAATTGACCGGTCTGTTCGGGTAAAATTCTCTGCACAGCCTTTTTTGTCCAGGTGATATTAGAACTCTATATACTTGGTCTTTTTGATAAACTTAAATATACTACCTGTTATTCCCTTCTTTTTCTTAACTAAAAGAAATTATTTTAAATTATTTTTAATTCCCAATTCACCCCCCCCCCCCCCCCGAAGTCTCTGGGCCAACAAATCGTAGGCCGATTAAAGCTCCAGTTAGAAAAATTGAGTTATTAGATTTTACCCATGTACAAAAAGAAAGAGGGAGACCAAAGAAGACATGACAAGAAACTATAAGGAGTGATCTTAGTTACTTAGACTTATATAAGAATTTGAACTGATAGGGCGCAATTGAAACAAAGGATTCATGTAGCCGACCCCACCTAGTGGGATTAAGGCTCGGTGGTTGTTGTTGTTGTTATATATATATATATATATATAGATGACTGAACTTGATTTCTAAATGAATTCTGCAATATTATTCATAATATTCTATGTATGTTCTGAGTTTTAAAATAAAAAAATAAAAAAAAGCTTGACTCATCAAAGAGGACTTGTATAAAGGTTGGTAGGTTGACCCAATTATGATCCTCCAATGACTTCTTTATCAAAATTACTATATTTTTTAATTTTAAGTATTAATGTTTAATATTAATGTTTAGTTGTATTTGCATTGTTTTTGATTAAAGTAAAAATAGTAGATTTATCAAGGTAAAAATAATGAATTTACAAATTTTGTAACATGTTGAGTAACATGTTTATTAAAAAGATCAGGAAAGGGTTTTAATGCTTAACTCGTTTATTAAATGAGTTAGATTTGAGTCAAGTTTAAATAGATTAAATCAAAAAGGAATTGATCTGAGTTGGTGGGGCTCACCTCGCTCACCACAATTTCTTGTAATTTGTGCTTCGCATGTCATACAAATCATCTAATTTTTCACGTCGTATAACATATACAAAATATAAAATATGTATTTCACTTTTTACTAAAATTTCTTTTATGCTTCGTATATGCGTCCCATGACATACATAGCAAATGAGATGCGTCATTTCTCATTACACATAATGGGACTGAATCCGCTCGATTTGCGTCATCCCACCATTGGGTACTCAAAATCCCATGTGTTGGAATACCCGCACCCAATATGAAAAAATATAGTTTGTAAAGTATAAAGTAATTTATAAATACATAACTTTAGAGGTTAAATGAGTAAAAAAATTTATACGTATAATTTTTCTTAAATAAAATAAGATAATTACTTTCATGATATAATAAACTTATTTATTGCAGTATTATGCATATTATAAATTTAAAAATGTTATATTGAATATTAGGATGATTATCTGCATGCCATACTATTTCACTTTATTTATGTGTTACTTATTCATTTTTAGTTAATTACGCTATGCACACTCAAAATATTATAAAATCTTGCATACACACTTAACTTAAAATTTAGTCAAAATCTATTTGAAAAAAAAATTGTTAGTAAATCATTAAAATTATATTTTTACCCTTAATAGTACATATTTTTTTTCTTCCACGATGTCACACTAAAGCGCCGATCTATCCTAAAATTAATTCACATCGCGGATATTTCCTTCCCTTCCCACAACCTAAACATCAAAATTTTAAGATTTTCACTCAAAATATATTTAAATATTCTTAAAATAATATGGTAAACGATTCATATTTTTTTAAGCTAACTATAATTAGGTTATTGAAAAATTATAATTGAATATTATAACAGAAACAAGTGAAAGTGTGTGTATGTAAAATTTTATAATATTTTGAGTGTGTATAACGTAATTAACTAAGAATGGATGTGTAATACATAAATAAAGCGAAATGGTGTGGCACGTAGGTAATTATCCCTTGATTGAATATTTTATGATTGTGATAAAAAAAATTTATATAATTTATAGCGTACAGAAATAAATTATTAAATATAAAATAGAAATATATAAAATAGCAAATTTATGTGTCACGTAGACAATTATCACAAATAAATTGTGTTAATTTTCAAAGAATTCCAATACATGGCGATTGGCGGCACACCACTGAGGCTTCGCCGTCTTCTCCGACGAAACACTCCACCATCCTAACGCTCGGCTTCACCACCGTCTCCTCCCACACCCTCTCCCTCGCGGCCTCCCCCAGTCGGCGCACCGCCGGAGTCGCGTCGACTCGGAACAACGGCCACCCGTCCTCCTTCATTAGCCTGACGATCTTCTCTCTCTGCACTCTCGCCAGCTTGCGAGTGTTCTCCCTGATCTCCTCCATGGCTTCGGCGAGCAGCTTCTCCCCATTCTCCTCACCTCCGGCCGCAGCCGCCCACCGGAGATACCGATCCAACTCCGGCAATCCGATGGCCCTCCAAATGCCCTTTGAGTAATCCGCCATCGCGGCGTCGAACACTCCCCTCGCCTCCTCCACCATCCCCCTCTCCACCATCTTCTCCACCCTCTCCCCAACCACGCCGTCGAGCTCCGGCGGGTCGACATCGATCCAGATGAAGCAGCAGTCGTACCGTCCAGCAAAATCGCCGCCGTTCCCGGCGACGAGCTCCCTGACGTAGGAGTTTGAGCCGCCGGCAATGATGGGCAGGCGTCCGCGGGCGAGGACATCGTCCACCGCCCGCACGGCGTCGTTCCGGAAGTCTCCGGCGGAGTACTCAGCGTCGGGGTGGACGAAGCCGAGTAGGTGGTGGCGGACGCCGGCGCACTCCTCGCCGGTGATCTTGTTGGTGATGACGTCGAGGCCTCTGTATACTTGCATCTTGTCGGAGTTGATGACCTCGCCAGCGAAGTGAACGGCGAGGCTGACGGCGAGCTTGGACTTGCCGGTCGCTGTCGCGCCGAGAATAAAAACGACTCTTTTCTTGTGGATGAGTCGAGCATGGGAGGAGGCAGCGGCCATGAATATGGAGAAGGAAGAAGGTGTGCCGGCTTTAAAGCATGAATTCTAACTTATTATATGATGGTGATTTAATGGCAAAATTAAATGACACAAAATATATGCATCAATAAATGGAAAGATTTGAATGCAATTTATCTAAATTTTGATAAGTTTAAGGTTTTAAATTAGAAGTATCAGTTTCAATTATTATTATTATTATTATTAAAATAAATTAATGCAAGTCATGCGTTGAACATTCAGATAAAACAAACCATATATTGAACATAATGAACCCACCAGTAGGGAGCTAAAGAAAGCAAATGATAGTAGAAAAGTACGTAAAAGGATTGGTGAACTAAAAGCAATAGTTGAGCGTTTTGAGTCCTTTGCAAGACAAAGGCAACCTATATCTTCTTTTCTTTCTCCCCCAATTCTGAATCTAGGTCTTTTTTGCTTACTTGTAAGGTCTCCTAGATAGGTGTCGAGATGAAGATATGGGAGAGCGGCACGGTCCTAAGATGGCAGTGCTGATGTTCGGGAAGGTGGTCGGGTGTGAGGGAGATTGGCTTGGTGGATTAAATGCAGAAATATTGCCCGCTTTTACATTAGGAAACTGCTTGACTTGAGTATTTTCAAGAAGATTATCCATTGCAGTACTACTCCAGCTCAAACACGCTTAACTATAGAGTTTCTCATCATTAGCCTCACGATTTTGTGACCAAAGGCGTATTTGGTCATATTATCTGCTTATACAACTCAGAATCTCCTTCGCTTTCTAATGTGGAACAATTCATTTCTATTCCCCTCTCACCACTATTTATTGGCCTAGAAGCCTGCCAGAATCTATACTTTATCTTAGTGATTTCTTTCTCTTAAAATATAACTCGGTAATCTCTCCTCGCCCTCTTCGACTACGAGTGTCTGTTCATTTGTGATGCTTATGGACGAAAAAGGCAGGGAGTGATCGTTGGGTGAGAATCACTAAGGCAAAATGCTGCTCCTAGTAAGCTTCTAGGCTAAATAATGAGTGCTGAGAATGACAAAGGAATGAATCGTCTCATATCGAAAAGAAAGGGAGATCCTGAGCTGTATAAGTAGATAATGTGATCTTAAATGATAGAGGCATCTCTTGGAGTAAAACTATGAGACTAATTATAGAAAACTTCGTAGTTAAGTGTGAGACTCAAGTCATGCAATTTTCCTAAAGCCAAAACAGACAATACCTCTACATTAAGATCATGGAATATTACATAATCCTTAAATCACATTAAATCACATTGTATTATAGAAGGTTGGCTCTGATACCATGTCATAACATCTTGTGATCTAAATTTACAGGAATTGTCTGCTTTGTGTTTAGGGAACTATGTAACTTGAGTACTTCTCGGAAGGTCACCCATTCCAGTATTACTTCAGCCCAAGCACGCTTAGCCATGAATTTTTCTATTATTAACCTCACGGTTTTGTCCTAAAAGGGGATTTTCCCATTTGAGATTACATTATCTATTTATACAATTTAGAATCTCTTATCTTTTTTTATGTGGGGCGATTCATTCTTTTGCCTTTTTCACTACTATTTATCAGCTTAGAAGCCTAATTATCTATTTATACAATTTAGAATCTCTTATCTTTTTTTATGTGGGGCGATTCATTCTTTTGACTTTTTCACTACTATTTATCAGCTTAGAAGCCTACCGGGAGCTGCACTTTGTCTTAGTAATTTTTTTTCGGACATTACCAGCGTTCATTCCTCATCCTTTTCGGCCATGGGCGTCACGTGCACACACATATATATGGTTATTTATTTATATACATGCATATTGATGTGTAAGTATTTTATATGTACATGATGTATATACATTAGTATTTGTCTAAATTAATATGCATATATAAATATATTATATATTTATAAATTTGTATATTTAGGTTTAATTAACCATAATAATCATAATTAAATAATATGGATTAAAAATGATATAACAATAATTATAGTGCTAAAAGATTATGTATTAAAATTAATTAGGTTTAAGATTATAAAAGCCCTTGAAATTAGGGGTATTATCATCAAATGTGCCCACAAATTTTAAAAATTAGCATTTGGTCCCTGAGTTTTGACATATTTTAATTCAGGCCTTTCATAAAAAATTATGCCAAGTATATAATTTAAGCGATCATTATATAAAGAGGAACGAGTATTTTAATAATTGTGTAAATAAAAAATCTTTAAATGCTAATATTTTCTCTTAAATGATAAAAAATTTAAAAAAGATCTATGTGAAATAGAAAAATTTTCATAATCTTTCATCTCCAAATTAAAATTAATTAAAATTTTTAGAATCGAACCGGAGATTGAATCGATCAAATAGCCAGTTTATAATTTAATTTCAATCGGCCTACGATTTAGATGTCCAAACCATCTAAGCCGACTTTCTCTAAGTTTATCCTCAATTGGTGCAACACCAATTTTCTTTCGGATATACTCATTTCTCATTCTATCCTTTTGTGTATATCCACACATCCACCTTAACATCCTCATTTCTGCAATATTTATTTTATTTGTATGTTTCCTCTTTGCAGGCCAGCATTCAACACCATATATCATTGTTGGTCTTACTACAGTTTTATAAAATTTACTCTTGATTCTGGATGAGATTTTTCTATCACACCACACACCAGAAGCATTTCTCTATTTTACCCATCCTACTTGAATCCTGCTAATAACGTCATTATCTATTTTGACATCATTTTGTATAATTGATCCAAGGTATCTAAAGCGCTCACTCTTCTTGACAATTTGATCACCAATTGTTACATCTCCAATATAAGTATTTCTTTCTTGACTAAATGTGCACTCTATATATTCAGTTTTTGATCTACTGAGATGAAAACCTTTAAATTCTAGAGCATTCCTTCAAATCTCTAGTTTCGCTTTAGCTCCCTCTTTAGTTTTCTCAATAAGGACAATATCATTTGCGAAGAGCATACACCAAGGCACTTCATCTTAGATATGTCCAGTCATGACTTCCATAATCAAAGCAAAAGAATGCGAACTTAAAGTCGAGCCTTGGTGTAATCCAACTGTAATAGGAAAATCCTTAGTCAAACCTCCTTGTGTCCGAACACAAGTAACAGCTCCTTCATACATGTCTTTAATAACTTGAATATAAGTAGTGTAAATCTCTTTTTTTTTCTAAAAATCTCAAAAGTACTTCTCTTGAGACTTTATCATAAGCTTTTTCTAAGTCAATAAAAACCAAATATAGATTTTCCTTTCTTTCCTTAAACTTCTCCATTAAACTTCTTAATAAATGAATGTCTTCTATAGTAGATATACCCGGCATAAATTCAAACTGATTCTCTGATACCTTAGTATTATAGCGTAACCTTTGTTCGATCACCTTCTCCCAAAGTTTTAAAGTATGACTCATTAATTTAATTCTTTTATAATTGGCGCAATTTTGTACATCACTTTTATTCTTATAAATAGGTACTAATATACTCTTTCTCCATTCATTTGACATCCTTTTAGTTTTCAAAATCATATTAAATAATCTAGTGAGCCAAGAAATTCATTCATCTCCTAAGCACTGTCAAACATTAATTGGGATGTTATCTGGTCCTACTGCTTTTTTATACTTCATTTTCTTTAAAGCTTTTCAGACTTCAGCTTTACTAATACGTCAAATATAAGAGTAATTTTTACTTTCTTTTAGAGTGCTGAATTCTGTAAGATCAATTAAATTTTCACAATCTTCATTGAATTTTCATAATCTTTATTGAAAAGTTATTGAAAGTAACACATCCATCTATCTTTGATATATTCTTCCATGACAAGTACTCTTTGATCTTCATCTTTAATACATTTTACTTCAATTAAATTTTTAGTTTTTTTATCTCTTGCCTTGGCAATCCTATATAATTGTCTTTCCCCTTCTTTAGTATCTAGCTTTTTATATAAAACCTCAAGTACCATATTTTTTGCATTGCCTACCGCTTTCTTAGCTTCATTATTTTTGTTTTTAAACCAATCTCTATGACAAATCTTCTTTTTCTTAATTTTTTCTTGTACATCATCTTTCCACCATCAAGTATCTTTATTATTTGGAATTATTCCTTTGCATTCTCCCAGCACATCCTTCGTCACCTTACGGATACAGTTAGCAATTGTCAACCACATAAGATCAGTTTCCCCGTTAATGTTCCATTGCCCAAGTTCTAGAATTTTCTTCTTAAATATATATTTATTTTCATTCTTTAGATTCCACCATCGAGTCCAAGGGATTTTGACTTATTATTTCTTCTCCAATACTTTATTTCAGAATTTAAAATCATTAATCGATGTTGGGTAGTCAAACATTCACTTGGAATGACTTTACAATCTTTACAATCCAAGCGATCTCATTTTCTTATAAGAAAATAATCAATCTGAGTTTTTGAAGTTCTATTCTTGTACGTGATAGCATGCTCCTCTCTATTCTTGAATAAAGTATTAGCAATTACAAGATCATATGCTGAAGAAAATTCTGAGATAGTTTTACTCTCCTCATTTATCTCTCCAAAACCATATCCACTATGGATACTATTAAATTTTTCAACAACACGTCCAACATGTCCAATTAAATTACCTCCAATAAATAATCTTTCCTCCTAAAATATTTCTTGTATTAACTCTTCTAAATCATTCCAAATTTTTTCCTTTATGCTCACATCCAAGCCAACTTGGGGAGCATACACACTTACAATGTTAATAATCATTCCATTGATTATAATTTTAAAGTCATAATTCTATCACAATTTCTCTTAATTTCCACTATGTGATTCTTCAAGCTCTTATCCAGAATTATACCCACTCCATTCTTATTTTTATTCTTACCAAAGTACCAAAGTTTAAGACCTAAGCCATCAATTTCCTTGGCTTTCTCTCCAACCCATTTTATTTCCTGCAGGCACAAAATATTAATTTTTCTATGAATCATAATATCCACCAACTCCATTAGCTTGCCCGTCAGGCTGCCTATATTCCAAGTTCCTAATCTAATGTTATTGACTTGAGTTCTAGTATGATAGACTAGCTTCTTTACCCGCATCCGTCCATGATGTGGGCACCTTTGCTCATTTTTCACTACACCCGGGCGCCGATACAGCGGCTCTTGTCCTTTTTCACTGTATTCAGGCAATACAGCGCGTCGCTTCTAGGGAACGCCCTAGCTTTAGCGCAATTTTCTAAAGGATTCATGTCATGATTGGTTCGACAAGTTTTACGCTGGCTGTCGATTAGGTCTCTCTATTTTACTCTTAATAAAATTGGTAGTGACGTATTAATTTTTTTTTTATATTAATTACTGAAAATCAGAATGTCTTGAGGAAGGAGTAATGACTAATATGAAAGGGTGGCGAATGAGTTGGCTTTACTTAGCCTACAAGTCATCTAGAACTCACCAGCATTTATTTACTTCTTTATAATCTTTCTATTTGAATTTAATTATATATTCATATGTCACCCATATCACAATATATATTATATTAAGCAAATGACAATTAAGTCCCTCTAATTTACGAGTTCTAAATGATCATGAACGTCAAATAAATTTATATTTTCAAATGGCAAAGGCCTAATTGAACATGAGAGTAAGCTATAAGGACTCAATTACTATTAATTTTATTTTATTTGAGTCTTGGGGTTGAAATTTCTTTTTAAATATGTCTCAATATTTAAATTTCCTCTATTTTTAGTCCTTGATATATGTTACATTATTTTTTTTGATAAAATATGTTACATTATTTGAAGTAATAGATTATTTTTTTCATAAAAAATTATAAAATTATTACACTCCGAATTCAAGTGACATCTCACAACATGACCAAAAGGTGAGATATGGAGTAATTAATAGAGTTTAGAATAATAAAAATAAGTTAATAATATTTTTGTCTTCTAATATAATAATATTAAATTAAATAAATTATAGCTTATAAATATATGATGTAAATATTTAAATATTATTAATATTTAGATAATATGAATATTTAAATTATATTGAACTAGTTACCAACTTCTTATCATTCGGAGACTGCCATTTTCTTTTTGTTCTTTCCTTGTTTAGAAGATTTTTTGAATATATATTTTTCTTTTCTCGTTTGGTTTAAGATTTTTTTTTATTTAATATAAATTTCAACTATAAAATTAAATTTATTTCACATCTAACACAAATGCGAATATTAAAATTAAAAATATTTCATATTTTATCTACTTTCTAATATTAAAATAATTTTTTTCAATTCTTCGATAAAATAGTGGAACACTAAAATTAATTTTTGAATCAGTTATACAATCAAATGTTGTTTTGACACCTTGATGTGGAAATACATCAGAAATTCGAAGAACATTTCTAGTAGCCCCCCAACGCCAAGGAAGTATTCAAAGAATCCCAGCTTCGAAAAACGGTCGAAGGACTGACCGTCGACTTGTCACCATCCAGTATTTTTGTACTATTTTCTATACTTTATTTCATTCTGTTTGTAATCAATTTTCTTTATTCGTATTTCTTGCACCAACTTTATAATTTCTATTTATGTTTCTCTTTCTTGTGTATTATCGTATATCCTGCTTAATCACAACTCGTCAAATATTTATCGTGTTATAGTCTTTATGTCATTCATATTTTTGTGTTATTTTCATTTTGTTAAATTGACTAAATTCACTCTATGATCCTTATGCATGTTATTTTTCGCATTCGCCAAAACTTTGTGATAATTCTATTTTAGGTACACAACATTCTTGTACTTATGGCTTATCATAACAGTATTACTACAAAAAACACAACAAATTAGCAGTTAAATCAACTATATTTTATCGTATCTTATTGTATTAATTTTTTTCTGAATTTCGCAAGGAGATCAAATTATATACATATATGTAGAGCTAACATCTCACGAATATTACACATATGCATGTATACATGATGCACTTTCATCACATTTAGTATCGAGTCTAATTACACATTAAATATTTTTTTGTACCTTTTAGAGCAAGTGTTATATAAATAACATGTCTGTTTGTTTGTAAGATAAAATTTAACAAAGTTAAAATTAAACTTGGATAGAAATATTTTTTTATTGAAAATTGTGAATAATGTGAAGTAAAGTTAGTTATTATGTTAGGGTATATGAGAGATGTGATATAAAGTTAGTTATTATATTGGGATATGTGAGTGATGTGATATAAGTTAGTTATTATTTTAGTAATATGTATAAGATGTGAAATAAAATTATTTTTTAATATTGAATTTTATATGTGATGTGATATGCCTGGTTAAAATTAAACTAGGTTAATTTTAAACGGGTAAATAAACAAGGCCTAAGTGTAATAAGGATTACTAATAAATAACTTTATAATAAATTACAATGTAACTTCTCTAATTTATTAAACTAATCCATTAACAATGGCTTATAGCTGTTAATTTTTTTGATAGTAAAAATATTTTTAAAGAAATTAAGTTTAATGTATGCATATATATATATATATATATACACACACATTTAATTTTCAGTAATACTATTGTTTGCTATAATTATGATAATTGAAGCACATTTCAAATTAATTTGAAATTAAATTAATTTTAAATTGAATTGTCGTGCTCGACTTCTCATCAAAGAGATTGTTTGGGTATTAAAGAATTTCATATTCAAATTATACCAATTTTATAAATTTAAATTTGGGTTTGAGGTAGGAGAAAATTATCGTATCGAAATTCGAGTGGTAAAATAAATATAAAGGGGTATTTAAATGAAGAATATTTTAGTTATTAAAAATTACATATTTCACAATTAAAATAAAATATTACGTATATTATATTAAAATTTTATAAAAATTTAAATTTTAATTATTTTTTGGATAAAATTGTACAGTATTTTAAATCTTGAGATTTAAAATTATATTTTATAATTTAAAATATTAAAATTTTATATTTTAATAATAAAAGCTAAATTATAAATTGTAATTTCTATTATAGAGTTAGCAAATAGAATTGGATAAAACTTATATAATTATATAAGTGATTTAATTTATAATTTTAAAAAATTATATAAAATATTTTTTAATTTTTTATTATTAATTTTTTAAAAAAATTACCAAAATACCTCTCAGCCTCTCTCTCGTCCCCTCCTCTCCGTCTCCTCCTGATCGTCGCACACGAGCGACGCCGCATGGCCACCTGATGTGCGACCTACCGGTGGCCACGCGACTGCGCACGTGCGCGGGTATCAGGAGAGAGAGAGGCGACCTCTCTCTTTCCTCCCGATTCCCGCACACGGGTGACGGCCGCACCACCGGCTGGCGGCCTCGCAGGTGCCGCACGGGCAATGACTGGGCCACCGGCCGGCCCGCGTGGCCGTCAACGGGTCGCACACGCTGCGCAGCATTGCACACACCGCGCAATGATCGGGAGGAGTGAGAGAGGTGTGATGGAGAGAGAGAGGCTGAGGAGTATTTTGATAATTTTTAAAAAAATTTAATAATAAAAAATTAAAAGAAGGACCATTTCATAATTTATTAAAACTCAGAATTTTAATATTATAATTTTAAAAATATAAATTTATATATTATTAAGTTTTAAATTCAGAGACTGAATGTAATTATACTCAAATCTAATCATATCCTAACAACCCTAGAAGGGGCTTCTGGTCCAATCACCTCTTGGCCTCTCCATAAATTACTCTTCAGCATGTTCTCCCACAGTTCTCAACAGCAGAAGCTTTCTCACTCCAGGTGATCGCCGAAGGCCGTCGGCGCAACCTCTCTCTCAGCCATCTCTCCTACTTTTAATTGAACGTCGTCCTAGGGTTTCCCGTCACCTTTGCCGCGTCCATATGAATATGTGAACGACGCTTCACCTTCATCTTCTGGCGTCGCTGGTCGTCTAATAAGGGTTTTGTGCTCTGAAGGTTTCTTGCTGTAGTGGCTTTTAACGTGATAGTTATTGATTTTCATTATAGAGTGGTTACTGGTAATTCTAATTGACAAAATTTTGGGTTTCATTTTTTTTTCTTTGTTTGTACTTGGCAGATTGGTTTAACAGCACGAGGATGAGTTCTAGGTCAGTATTTCAAAGTTTGCGGGAGCTTTTTCCTCAGGTAAGCATCCTATGGAGGTTTCTCCTAGAGGATACATCGTATTTCTTTGGTTCTGGGTTCTTAGAGCTTTTGCAGAGCTGAAATTTTGTGCTGAAACAAATATCTGAGTTGTTCTGCTAAGTTTTATGTCTTACTATTCTATTGGTTGTTCTTTGGCTGGTATCTGCCATTTCTGCACTCTGGTATAGGTTTTTTTGAACGGTTGTGTGATTACTTCTTTTAACTGAACGTGTAGACTGCATTTGTGCTCTGTTAGGAAATATTATTTGCCTTGTAAAAAGGGCAGCAATTATGTATTCCTTATTCAACGCGTTTTTTCTCCATGAAAAGTTTGTAAGTTAATATATGTTAGATGTAAATATGACGATCCAGAATTTTGCATTTTTCTTTGCCCTGCTTATTCGTTTGTATTGGCGAACTGTATTTCACACGTGATATTTCTTATTTTCTTTATAGTTCATACCATCAACTTTCCACTTTGAGTTAGAAATAGAAATATGTATGATACCTATTTATTAATCGTACCTGATCACAGTATCCTTTACTCGTATGAACTGTCCATTCTTGGTTTTGATGCTTCTGTCTATTCATTTACTCTCAGTCTGCTTGCACACCTTAGTCAGTTTAGCCATAAAAGCTTATGTTATTTGCAATTATGTCTTTGGAGAATAAATGACCGGTGATTACTAAAGTAATTTAAAATTTGGCCCTTTTTATACTGTCTATATGGTGATAGTGCTTAACATGTCCTTGATAGGATGTGAAAGAGTTGAAAGTATCTGGCGTATCCTAATTTAGGTGTTATTAAAACTAATTTATTTTATAAGCATTTATTCCTTTTTTTTTTCTTCTGATAATAGCATAGTGAACTAGACAAATCAATGGCGTTTATGTTTACACAACGAAATCCATGAGCTAAAATAGCATTCGTTTATCAGTTATTCTTTTATGATTTTGAGGTCTATCTCCATTGTTTAATAACTCATGTGGTAATTTTTTGCTTTTAGGTGGATCAACGAATATTGAGGGCTATATCCATTGAGCATGCTGATGATATAAATGAAGCTGTTGACTTTATACTATCTGAGATTTTGTCTTCAGCAAGTAAAGCTCCACAATTTTCTTGTATCATTGCTGATGATAAGCAATCACGGAGGGATGGTAAAGTCACTTTTACATGTTTAAGTTGTTCCATTCCTAACGAGTGTTCATGTTGAAGGTGCTGCAATCTTGTCAGTGTGTAACTTTATTTTGTAGGGATGTTCTTTTGCTCACGTGTCATAAGTTGTGCATCTATTACTGACATTGAATGCATCTATTTTGGTGTTACTTTTGTTGATTTATTATCAAGCATGGACACTTCAAAAAACCACGCCATGTCCATATCGGACACACGGACATGCGGGAACACCGCGTTGGACACGCTATGTGGCGTGTCCTAATAAAATAATATTATAAAAAACTAATGAACACCTTTTGGACACGCGAGAACACTTTGAGACATCTTAGGACACTTCTGAGACACTTTTAAGACACTTCTCAGATGCAGGACACTTCTACAATACATATAGAATAGAATTAGATATATTTAATATTAATGTTAAATTTATTTATTAATATTATACTTTTTAATAAAACTTATGGATATATTTATCTCTTTTTTGTTCTTTTTATTAATATTTAAAATTTTTAATATTATTAAAATTTTATTTAATAAAATTAAAAATTTATTTGTCCTTATTATTAAAATTTTACTTAATATAAGTCAAAATTCTAAATTAACCAAACTAAATTAAATTTCTTCCTTCCTTATTTTCCTCAAGCCTTACGAAAATGAACAAATCACAAAAAGTTTGGAACTTTAGCTTCAACTTTATTTTTCTTTCATCTTCAACACCGAGAGTTCTTTTTTTCTCTTATTGTTGTATTCACTGTGATTGTTCTAGCAAGCAAAATTGTATTTTTTTTTATTCAAAGTAAACCCTAAATTTACATCTCAAATCTCTTCAATACCAGCGACGTCTGTTCTCAAGTTCTCATTTTGGTCTTGTGAGATTTCAGTGTTATTCATAAGTTGTTTATGCTTAAAAAATTTAAGTTTGTATTATATTTTTTATTTTTTTTTAAGTATGAATTGTTAATTTTATTATTATTGTATTTGGGGTGTCATGCCGTATCCGTGTTTTATATTTTGGAAAATCGCCGTGTCGCCATGTCCTCTTGTCGTGTCGTGTCCCCATGTCGTGTCTGTGCTTCATAGCTGATTTACGTTCATCCAATATTTCTGCTAACTGTTTGCATGAATTCACAATTGTTTCTATGTGTGAATGCGCATGTAACTTTACTAATGTAGCATGTTTCTTGAGTTTATATATCTGGAGCCATGCATTTACGTATTCATTTATTCATAATGTTTCTTCTATTCATTTTAAATGTAGCCCATAAGTTCATTGCCTAGTATCAATCAAGTTACCACATGTTTATATCTGTGCCTGGGCATGCTCATTCTCTGCACATACACTTGTGTGGAGATTTAAACGCCGGTTCAAGTATGTTGAATTCTTAATCATATAGTTATGGTTGCATATGTGCTGTAGTTTTCAAAGGATGAGGGTATGTCAAAGAATTCATACGCATTCACTGGTTGCTGTACAGGGTTATTAGTTATTATCATCTTATTTGTTTAGATTTTAGTTTGACTGCTTCCTTTTTGACATTCTTTGGTTATGATAGATTATATTGGAGAATTACTTGTTCATGATGGAACTGAAGGTGCTAATCGAGATGAGCATCTCACTGTTGTTGATTACAAGTCACCCTCTCCTCTTCGCATTCCACATCATTTTGGAGAAGCTGGATGCAGCGGTTTAAACTCTGGAAGTGTAGATGGTAAACTGGAACATGCTATTTTATGTCACGATCAGCTTAGTTATGAAGGGTTAGATGAACTAAAGCTTGATGCATCTACTGATCAAGGTGAGTATGTTTTGAATGTAAATATGCCTGGGGAAGAGGATGGGGGAATGCTTTTTAAAAACAAAAGTCAAGATGATAACATTAAGGAAATGGTGGAAACCTTGAATGAACATGCTGGGAGCTTTTTTCGAACAGACCAACATACTAGCTTCTGCGGTGGGGAAGATGATGCAGATACTACTTTGCATTCTGAAGTACTGTGTCAAGTAAATGCTGAAGAAATGACTTCAATCGAACTTGATCAAAGTACCTTATCTGTTGTTTTTGATAAAAATGAACCATTAGAATATGGATTTGAGCAGGAGGATGATATCAACATCTCTATGAATGGCTTGGATGAACTATCTAGATGTTCGATTGAGGCTTGCAGCTCCTCGAATTTGCATGACATAGAATTCAAGGCTGATTCTTTGTCTGCTATTATGCATTCGCCCATCTTGCCAGAAGTTAATGATAGTGGTCAGATTTGTTTGAATTCTGAACCAAAAGAAAGCAACAGTGCTGCTAGTTATGATAATGAAAATATTGAGGGTTCACTTTCAGAAAAAATTGAGGGTTCAGATAAGAATTTAACAGCGTTTATGTTACGTGATCTAGAAGAGGATTATAGCAGCCTTCCTACCAGTTTAACTACTCGATCTGGACATACTCTTAGCATAGATGTACTTGAAGATTCTGTTAATGATGTCCGAAACACTAAGGTATGATCTCTGAATTTTATGTTTTCTCATGATTGCTTAGGAACACAGTTGCCAGTACTTGAAATGATTTCTTTGAAACTGAAATATTGCAGGAAATCTTGCAATCTTCTATTGAATCAGTAGTTATCTTGATCAAAGAAGTTGAGTTAGCCGAAGAGAGAGCTAAGCAGGTGAAAGAGGAGGCTTCAGTTGCTGGTCATGATATCCTTTCCAAGGTTGAGGAGCTCAAACTAATTGTGAAGCAAGTGAAGGATGAAAATGATATGGTTGTAATTTATCTGTTTTATGCATGGGTTGCTTTATATACGTGCTGTTATGAGGAAATTTTGATGGTATTTACTTTATTGGCAGCATGCTGGGGAAATTTATGGGGAAAGATCCATCTTAGGGACTGAAGCTCGAGAACTTCAGTCAAGGCTGCTTAGGATATCTGAGGAAAAGTGCCGATATCTCTTGATCACTGAGGAGGTCAGTGCAGACTCCTTTTCCAATCATACAACCCATATGCTAACCATAAAACCATTTATACTGCATAACATATCTTGCAAGTTTATTTTAGTTTTTTTTTTATGCGAGATTGAAAGTGAATGATACTCTTTGATACTAATTTGATGCGGGACGAATGGATGATGGTATGATCTTAATATCAAACTTGATGCGAGGCAGATGCAAATATAATGACTAAGGGGTCAATTAATTTATCTCAAATGAAAGTAATAATTTTTTGTAACTTAATTATGAGATAGTTTGAGCAATTTTAAATCTCACAAATTAGATTTATTTGAAATTTAGGTTGAATTTAGTATCGTTAGAAAATAAGAATTTACCAAATTAAATTAAAGCATCAATTTAATTTCAGTAAATTAGATTTTGAGTTCCAGAAACTAATTTGATTTCTCTCAAAATTTCAAGTCTAGAAGTAATTCTCTCGATTACTTTGGGATAATTGAATAATTAAGAGAATAATTTCTATCCAATTTTAAAGAAAATCAATAGTATTAAAAAATCATGTGAAAATATACCTTAATCAAAGGATTTGGACTGATGAGTTTGGATATTTAATTGGGCTCATATGACTGGAAAAGAAATATAAGAATTTTCTGGGAGTAATGAAGTTTGATTAGCTGCATGAAGGTTTCATTATCATAGATCTTCTCAATAATCAAACACAAACTTTATTTATAAATGAGGTAATTACACTTTAAAACAAGGCATGCGATGTGGGACTACAACTCCACTATTTATTACTGGGTCTAGAAAACTTGCCAAATCTAAAATGATGAAAGTATGATTAATTTTGTTATCTAGTGGTAAACACAAAATTCAAACATTCTGTCGAATTTCATTTAAAAATTTTAAATTAACTTTATTCATTTATTTGCAGTTAACTTAGATTATCACACAATTATTTAGTCTCCCAGCCCAAATAAGCTTAGGATCTAACCATCCATTGAAACTATGGCCCTGTTTGGCAATAGGTTAAAAATTATGGCTAAAATTATCCATGGCCAAAATCTTAAATTTATTTTAAAAAAACTTAAAAAATTATTTTATATCTCATCTCACACAAATTCTAACATTAAACAATCACTTTATTTCACATCCAACACAATTCTCAATAAATCAATCAACTTTATTTCACATCATACACAATTTTTAATATAACCAACTTACTTTATTTCACATCATACACAATTTTTAATATAACTAACTTGCTTTATTTCACATCATACATATTTTTCAAAAATGGCTAAAAATTCCAACTACATCTTCTTTTTTTTCTTATTACCAAACAGAGCCTATGTCTTATCTTATCATAATATCACAGATCTTGTTGTTAATGCACAACCATGTAGTAAGTATCTGAGGAGCTATATATTTTGTAATCATGATTAAATTGACTGAACATTTAGAATTTCATAATTCTATGTGAAGTACAAGACAAAATTGAATATAAGAGCTTAATAAAAAGGCCAAATTATAATCTTAATCACACTACAAAGAGTAAATGATAAATATGTAGGATATTGAAGATGATATGTAGTTAAAATATCCTAATGTAATCGTGCCCTGATACTAACTTGATGTGGGATAGAAAGATAATGATACACTCTAATTTAAGATGTGATTTTGAGCAAAACAAATCGAGTATGAGTGCTTTGATGCAAAAGCTAAAGCTAGACCAAGGCAAATGTAATATAGGAGTGAGAGATCAATGATTTACTTCTAAAATTATCTAAAATATACAATTATTTTCTGAAATTTTAATGAGTTAGTATAAGTAATTTCACATCCCATAAATTAGGCTTATTTAAAATTTGAATTGAATTAGTATTGTTGGTGTTGACTAAGAATTATAGTTTTAAAAATTATTAGTATACAAGTGCCATTGCGTTGGCGCCTGGGTGTAATGATAAGTGGGTAAGAGTTCTCACATTTTAGATAAATAGAAATAAAAAGTTTGTTTAAGATATTAGGATAAGGTTAGGGACTTGAAATATAGGCACCTTGATAGACAAGCTTACGGAGCCAGTGAATATAATGATTCATAGGAGGATTAATATTTTATGCTTTTAGAAAACAAATGAGTAGGTCAGAAAACAAATAAGTAGGTGAGAAAGCCAAAGAAATTTATAGCTTAGACTTCAAACTTTAATACTTTGGTAAAAATAAAACTAAAAATAGTTAGTATAATTCTCAATAAGAGTTTAAAAGATCATGTAGTGGAAGTCAAGATAAAATTATAGTTCTAAAAATTATTATTAATATTGTAAGCGTGTACGCCCTCTTAGTAGGTTTGAATGCGACCATGAAGGAAAAGTTTTGAAATGATTTAGAAGAGTTGATATAAATGATATCTTATAAGGAAAGAAAATTTATCAGAGGAGATTTAAACAGATATGCTGGAAGTACGACTGAAGAATTTAATAGCATTCACGATGTGTATGATTTTGGGGAGGCCAATGAGAGTAAAACTATTTTAAAGTTTTTTTTAGCTTATAATTTGTTGATTGCTAATAATTTATTTAAGAAATGAGATGAGTATTTTATCACTTGTAAAAATGGATCTTCAAGGATATAGATTGATTATTTTTTTATAAGAAAATGAGGCCACTTAAACTATAAAGATTGTAAGGTCATTCCAAGTACATTCTTGATTACCTAACATCGATCAATGATCTTAGATTTTAAGATAAAAAGCCAGAGAAAGAATAGTAAGTTGAAACAATGCTTTCGGACTCGATGACAGAGTCTACAAGATGAGAATAGAAATATCTCTAAGAAGAGAGTTTTAAAGTATATGCAATTAAATAATGAAGGGGAAGCTAATCTTATATGATTGAGGGTTGCTTACTGCATCTGTAAAGTTGCAAAGGATGTGGTAGTAGAATCTAAAAGAAAAGCTCCAAATAATAAAGATGCTTAGTGATAAAAAGAAGAAATATAGAAAAAATTAAAGAAAAAAATTTGTTATAAAGTCTGATATAAATGCAAGAGTAAAAAGAATTTAGAAAAATATAAAATTGCTCAATGAAAATCCAAAAAAGTAGCATGTAATGCAAATGATGCAGTTTTTGATGATTTTTATAGGAAGCTAGATATTAAAGAAAGAGAAATATACATATACAAGCTTGTTAAAGTAAGATAAAAAATTAAGAATATGACTGGAGTAAAATACATTAAAGATAATTAAAAAATATTTTTTAAGGATGATATATGCAACATAAATGGAAGAGTTATTTGAAAGACTTTTCAATGACATTTGTGATAATACAATTGATCTTATTGATTTTAATATTCTAAAAGAAATAAATTTTTCTTACATCGGATGTATAAGTAAAGCTGAAGTTGAAGGAATTTTAAAAAAATGAAACATAAAAAAGCAGTAGAAACATATGATATGACATTCTCATAGATGTTTGAGAATGTATGAAAGATAAAAGAGTTTCTTAGTTCACTGAGTTGTTTAATATGATTTTAAAAATTAAAAAAATGTCAAATGAATAGCGAAAGAGTATATTGATATATATTTATAAGAATAAAAGCAATGTATAAGAATATGTTAACTATAGAGAAATTAAGTTAATAAGTTATACTGCCATGAAAGCTATTCATTTGTTGAGAGGTTTAATGGAGATATTTAGGGAGAAAAAAAGTTATTTTAAAATTATATATTTAATTATTTAAAATTATTATTATAGATTAAAATAAAAATAAAAATTTTATAATTATTAAATATAGCTTATTAATTAAATTAATAAAATTCTCAAAAAAAGATTCACATAAAATAATTTTTAGGGGAGAAGAACACAAATGCGCTGCTCCCCCTTTATTGTCGCAACCTTTGGCCACCCGCTCCCGTGCTGTCACCGCCGACACAGTGGCCTGCCGCTGTGCGACTCTGTCACCTAAGAAGAGATTAGGCAACCCTCCTTGTTGCCCTAGTTGGCGCGCCTTCGCTCTCCATTCTCCCCCACCATCGGCTGCCTTTGTTGCCGCCGCTTGAGGTGCTCAGATCGATGCTATGTCAATCTTGTCGATCGATGTGATGTTGATTGCCGATTTTGTCGAGTTAGTCATTCTGTTTGCAATGAATCGACGACTTTCTTATTCTTATAATATTTTTCATATTATCTTCCTTTTAATTCACAGAATTTTCCCCTTCGCATTGAGCCTTTTTTTGTATGTTGCTTGCTTGCTTTCTTTCTTTTATCATTTTTCTACTAGTCCTCTTGATTTATCATGTTATGGTATTGTCATTATGGGTAGATTGAATTAACTCTTGTTGTGATGGTATTCTATTTTCTTATGGGTTGAACTTATCATGATTTGGGAGTTGAATATTCTATATTCATTATTATTTTTTTAGAAGCATACTAGGTGTTTGATGAAATGTCCAAGTAATTAATGCATTCTAGTTTTTAATTCTCTCTAATCTAATTGTGTTTGCATTCACTCTACATCAGGTTTACACTGTTTATATTCACGTTTTTTAGGATATGTATAAAGGAGTTGTTATATTTTTTTGAATATAAGAGAGTTTGATCATGAATTTTTCTATTTCAGTTGAATTACACTAAGGCTCAGCTTTAAGTTCATATTTTTTTGTATTGGTTATGAAAGTTTTAATTAGATACATTTAAGAAAATGTGTTTTAGTGCATGCTTTTGCCAGATGATATTCTCGCTGATAAGACTAGAGAAAGTGTTAAGGCGAAACTCAAATCATGAAAAAATGCATTAGAATCTAAAGGTTTTTATTTTAACAGATCAAAAATTAAATATATAGAATGTAAATTTAGTTAGTATAGAAGCACTTGTAGTGAAGGGATGATAATTGATAATTAAGTTATCAGGAAGAGTGAGTGGTTTAAATATCTTGGATCAGTTATACAAAATAATGGTGAAATAGATAATGATGTTATTAGCAGGATCCAAGTAAGATGGATAAAGTGCAGAAATACATCTACCATATTGTGCGATAAAAAAAATTGAACTGAAATTTAAAGGTAAATTTTATAGAACAATTATAAGGCTAATGATATTATATGGTACTGAATGCTAGCCTACAAAGTAGAAACACATAAATAAAATAATTATTGTAGAAATGTGAATGTGATGCGGGACAAATGAATGATAATGCAGTTTAGAGATCAGCGATGTTACAAAGCAGATTATTCACAAAATAATGCTAAATATCAGAGAATAATTTTGTGATAACTGAGAAATTAATTAAGCCCGCAAAAAATAGCGACGCCGCACCTATTCCAGATGGGAACCGCTCGGGTCGAACCCGAATCATCACATAATCTCCTTCTGAAAATTCCTGCATTTTTTTGTGATAATTTGCTAATATAAGTGTCATTACTGGCACTTATTTTTTTCTTACTGATCTCTTTATGCAATTCCCTAATATGCTGTGCAAATGACTCAGCAGACTCAGACATCCTAGCATGCATAAGTAATGGAATGAAATCTAAAGGAACCCTAGGCTTATAACCATGCACAATTTCAAATGGACTCATACCTATGATATTAAATATATGCAGACTCGATTTACGATCTTACTGGTGTCTACTGGATGATTAATTTTGATTATAAGCATGTGGAGAATAGGTTAAAATCATGAGAGACGCGATTCCTAATAGGTGCCATAAAGTCCTCCAGAAATATCTGGCGAACTGTACAGCACACCAGTTAGACGTTCGCGTAGTCAACCACTCGGTCTCATATGCCATTTGCCTATATAGATCTATAGGTGTAGAGTTTTTACTAAATCGAGGACATGCATAGGTATGATTAACTGAATCAAACCTATTAACCTCCGAACGATCGTGACCTATAATCATCTCAATATGATCGATAGTAGTATCAACACAGTAAAATGATTTAGTGGCCTCTATCGAATCTATGATCTGCTCTTCTTTATGACTCAGTTCTATGACTGTTTTCTCAATTTGATTTTCAACTTCTATCCTATAACTATCTTCCTCGTGCATCTCATCCTCATACTTTTCGTATTCTTCCGCATATGCGGGGTCAGCTATATAAGTCGGTTCGATATCTTCAGTAGATAGGAGGGTATTCTCGGGGATCTGCTCTATCATCAAGACTTCGGGGGCGCACTCAGTAGCGATGTGGCCAAAACCATGGCATCGAAAACATCGTAGTGGACGTCCGATATTTTCACGCGAGGACTCAACAATTACAACTTTGTTCCTTTCCTCTTTAGAAAGAGGTGGGCGGCTAACATGAGTAGGAGTTGCAGAAGACTTGGCACCCAAAGGGTTATGCTCTGTTTTTCTAGGTCCAGAATTTTGCCTAGATTGTTCGATTTTACTTTTTTTATTTTTTTGGCTCTCAAGTTGGTCTAGCCTCCCATCCATACGATCTAATCTAGTGATAATCTCATTTAATGTTCTTCGAAGTTCGGGATTCATACTACTAGTTGGTTTAGTGTTAGAAATGAAATATTCAAAATCAGAACGAGTGCACATGCAATAAAATAAATATGATCTAATTTATGTAGATGCAAATATGCCCTAACCTGACCTAATGCTCTGATACCAAATTTGATGCGGGACAGATGAATGATAATGCAGTTTAGAGATCAGCGATGTTACAAAGCAGATTATTCACAAAATAATGCTAAATATCAGAGAATACTTTTGTGATAACTGAGAAATTAAT
>KZ451900.1:1486275-1509929 GCA_002786265.1 Apostasia shenzhenica | reverse complement strand
AACAACTAATACAAAATAAATGCGATAAATAAAATCATCCCAAAATGGAATCTCCAATCAATCAAAATAAATAGGAGATTTCCAATCTATCGAGTCAGCGATCCATAGCATCCATCTTTCCAAATCCGTCATAATAGTCAATCAACCCAGATCGAAGCAGTATGGCTAGATCTCAGCCGTCGACGGTAAACTCTGTCTAGAATGAATCGACGGTCGATCATGGTGTCTCCACCAGAATGTTAAAATGGATGAGTGGTATATGAGAAAAAATAAAATGAGAAATGAGTTTATTCACGAGAAGGGTGGAGTGGCTTCAATTGAGGACAAATTTAGAGAGAGTCGAGTTAGATGGTTTAAACATATAAATTATAGACCGATAGAAACTCTTGTAAGAAAAGTTAGATTAATGAATCTTTCCTATGTAAAAAGAGAAAGAGGAAGACCAAAAAAACATGATAAGAAATTATAAAGAATAACATTACATATTTGGAGTTAAGAAAGAATTTATTATTTAATAGAATGCAATAAAAATAAAAAATTCATGTAACCAACCTCACTTAGTGGGATAAAAGCTTAATTTGTTGTTTTTATTGGTGGTGGTGTTGACTAAGAAAAGTTGAAGAGAAGGGGTCATAAAGAGATAGGAGATAGGTCTTGGTCAAGACGAACTCAAGTTGTAATGTTTGTCCCTGTAAGAGAGAAAACTTAGAAAAAACAAAGAGCAAAATGAGGAAAAGTAAAAAGTCATTTAAAGTGGTTTGAAAATATTCTTCTATGTCCATTGTCAAGCCAAGCCCAAAGAAGATTCATTAAATAAAGAAATTATTTTCTGGAGAAAAAAACTAGAAAATGACTTAACTAGAAATTGTTTTCGTACTGCTTGCTTGTTGAATGATGTGATCTCCTCTATCTATTGGCAGAATTGAATATGAATAGGTGGGGATGGAGAAAGTATATCTCTTGTCATAATTTGTTTAATGCCTACCAGGAAACCAGCAAGGACCCCATTGAAACCAGAAAGAGGTGTATAGCTGCAGTATAATGGTGAACGATTTTATATCAATTTATGAATGTGTCATTAAGACCAGATTATCACTAGCACAAAGCACAATAACAGGTCCAATAATCCTGTGACTAAGAACAAGGACAGTAATATTTAACCTTCCAAACAACTTAGCATAGAATTAACCTTCCAAACAACTTAGCATAGAATTAACCTTCCAAATAACTTATCATAGAATCTAATTCCATTGATCAAGTAGATATTAATTTCATCTTCTTCCATGTTGAGGAAGCATATGCCAAAAAATACCTCTATTCTTTATAATATGTCCATGGCAGCTCAAACCATGATTGCTAGATGTGGAAAGGAGGCATCATGTCATCGCAAGTGCTAGGTATTCCCTACCAAACCATTAGGATAAGGGCTTTTGTGCTACCAGAGTTAATTAAGACTAGAAAATGACTTAACATTTCCTGAAAAGGGATGATTTGGTTGGCGACCATCATTTGTGTACAATTGATGCTCTACTGCATTCCTATCAATCTCTGTCAAATCTGAAGGACTGAGCAAAGATGTCAAGATACTCATAAACTAGGGCTGCAATGTCAGCCCTCTGTTTTTCATTCAAAGCAGAAGAAATCGTTATAGCATGAAAGGACTCCTTCTGTGGTCTTTGAAGGTAACCGATAGTTTTAAAGTCAAGTGGAGCTTTTTCTTCAAAAAAGCTGATGATCCTCATTCCACTGTGTAGAAGAGTTTCATGGTTGAGTATCATGAAGAGCAGGATAGACTCGAATAGAACATCTGGAGAGCTACCCATGTCAAGGAGTCTTATTATGTCAAAATTTTCCATTTTGATTGTGATAATACAATCATCAAAATTGTTGTAGTAGTAATTTTATCTTTTGCACAAGTGATAGGGATGGATAACAAGAATTGACAAGTAATACTAGGGACACCACGGTATCTTGTCTCCTACCAAGATTGGGATCCAAGCTGAAGAGGGTGTCAATCTTCTCATTGGTGTGGTGATAAAATTCATTTAGGATTCATGTGTTGCAAAGGTTTTTCACGGAATGCTAAAGGACCAGCATCTTCAGATCTTCACAGGAATTGGCTTGACTGCATATCGATGGGAGGAAGGTGGGCTTCATGGTAATTATTATGAGATATTAACGTTGAGGCTGTGTGAAGTTGGAAGGCACAAAAGGTCTCCGAGCGACAGTTGTGATTGAGAGCGATAAGTCGAGGAACAGCATGGTGAGGCGAGGTTGTAAGGTCTTGGCAGCAGCTAGGATTTTCGAGGAGGAAATCTCTCTCTCTCTCTCTCTCTCTCTCTCTCTCCTTTTAAAGGATTACTAAGGTTTAAGGATTCTTACCTAAGGATCCTCTATCATTCTTTTCCGAAATATCTATTTATTCCAAAATCTTTCACATTGACCCCATGGTGAATCAAATTGCACTTAATCTCAAGTTTTCATTTTTCCTAGTTTATTTGAATATTCAAGTATAAACTTTATTTATACATGGGTTAATCCGACTTTAAAATAAGGCATGCAGGTTGGGATTAAACAAATCGACTAATTAAGTAAAATAATTAAATAAAGTAAAGTATCTTTTTCGGCCTTTTAACTTAGATCAAGTATAGTAAAATAAATAAATAAAAAGGATGTGATTAATTTAATGCCTAACAATCTCGGTAAATGAAAAACTATAATAATATAATAATCTGCATCATTTATCGGGCATCAAGGCATCCAATTCATTGTGAGGCATGGATTATCAAATGTCCCAACATTTTCTCGCGAATCTTCTGTTAATCTTGATTTAAATATGACATTTAGAAGCTCATATACTTTATGCTCTATATATATATTATTTATATTTGTTCTATATTCTCCACTGTTCTGCCCATGTTTGAACATAATTCTTGCTTTATATTTTTATTTTATAGCTTGAAAGTTTAAGCAATTGTGCTTCAGTTGATGTAATCACTGCTGCAGCATTAGCTGCATGTTCTGCAGTAGTATCTTTTAGTAGCCTCTTCTTTAAAATTAACATTCTCATATTTTAGTTGCATGTTTTTCAAGATTTTTCCTTCTGTGTTTGATTCTTATAATTATCTTGTTTTATCTCTAGCTCTGTTCCCATCATTATAACTATCGATTGATTGATGTAATGTTGGAATTCATGTTGGATAATGTCTACCATGCATGAATGGTGCTAACGAGCTTATTTATAGTTCCTTCTGCAATTTGATGTTAATTGCGAAGGTGCTAGCAATATTTTCAAATATATTATTTAACATCCTTTCACCAATTCAAAATCAGTTTGTTTTAATCCATGGTCATCTGATGCGGGACAAATGAGTAACGATGCAGTTTTAAAGATCAACAAAATTATATGTAGTAGAATAGTCGCAAATTAATGCTAAAATTTTCGAGAGTCAATTTTGCAATGACTGAGAAATCAACTAAACCCGCAAAATCAATTACTTTCAAAATTTTAAATAAATTAAATTGAAGGTAATTAAAAAATTATCAATTTAGATTAGGACGCAATTCGGTCTTCAACAAATAAAAAACGGGGTAGCAGGAATATGAGAACTCACAATGTTTGACTAACAATAATTAAATTGCACTCAATAATGAAAGGTCGCACTGGCAGAACAAATTCGAGCAAGTCACAAGCGGGCATAATGATCCAGAGTATTCGATTTAACCAGGTTAAAGGTTGCTGAAGTTCGTACCTGAGTCAGATAATCTAGGGACCATGTTATGATTTCTCAGAATTAGGGCTGAGGAGCGCAGTTGGTGCTGCGACGCGCGTGGGTGGGGCGGCGCGGGCGCGATTGTGTGCATGGTGCGGGATGTGCGCGGTCGTGGGTCGGCCGCGGCTGGGTGCGCATGTTGGGCGCGCGCGCGTGCGAGCGGCCGGGTTTGCAGAGTGTGGCGCACGCGGGGCGCAGGCGCGTCTGGAGAGTTGCTCGGGCACGTCTGGCGGAGCTGCATGGCGGTGTCGAGCGGAGCTGTTTCGCCGACGATGGGGTGCGATGACGTGATCACGTCGGACCGGAGTCAGCGAGCTGGATGCACGAATACAGGCTAGCGAGCGGAGTGAGCGAAGATAAATGAGGTAAAGGCTGAGGGGTGCAAGACGAACGGAATCGAACCCGGAGTGAAGAGCTGGAGCGGGTGGAGTTTGGGGATTCTCACTCAAAGTCTAAGCCCTTCCCTATCCGGGATATTGATTCATTCCAGAATCAGATAATCCCAAGGGAAAACACAAATCAAATTCATTCAGCATTCAAGAAAAAATAAGAATAATAGGGAGACGTTTATATAAACCTCCATACAAACTAACTCAATAAAGAAAATACATAATGTAATAAATTTCTCACACAAACGAAAAAATACCAGATAATATGCCTAAAATAACAATCACAGAAATAAAAACAACTAATATAAAATAAATACGGGAAATAAAATCATCCCAAAATGGAATCTCCAATTAATCAGAATGAATGAGAGATTTCCAATCCACCGAGTCAGCAATCCGCAGCATCTATCTTTCAAAATCTGTCCTAATAGTCAGTCAATCCAGATCGAAGCAGTGTGGCTAGATCTCAGCCGTCGATGATAAACTCTGTCAGGAATGAATCGATGATCGATCGTGGTGTCCCCACTATCATCTCATGGGTTTGTTTGGTTGGAGGATGAATTTGGGTAAGAAAAGAGAAAATATTTTATTTTATAGAGTTGATGGGAAAGAAATTTATTTTAATATTGGGAGGTGTGTAGGATGTGAAATAAAGTTGATTTTAAGGTTGAAATTTGTGTTGGATGTGAAATAAAGTTGATTTTTAAGGTTGGAATTTGTGTTGGATGTGAAATAAAGTTGTTAAAATTTGTGATAAATTTAAAATATAAATAAAATATTAATGTGCCTTTTTTTGGATGGTTACCAAACAAGGCTAGTCCATGTATTTTTTCTAGTGGTTCTGTGCAAAGCTTGTTCATTCCTGATAATTTGATCATTTTTCCCACCAATCACTTCTTGTTCTTTCAAGGTCCATGAACATATTTATTGTTCTTCGAATGTGTTGAATTTTCACATACCCAATGATCTTTATTGTTCTTTTTGATGATTTCCATCTGCTTAACTTGATTTTTTGCCAATAGGATCTATCCATTATGATAAATTTCCTTTCTTGACAGATTTCTAGATCATTGGAAGAACGTCTATCTTCTGCCAAAGCTGAAATTTGTGCTGCGGAGGCTGAAAAACATGAGAAGGAGCAACATGCTTACGAAGCTCTAAGAGAGCAAGTAATATTGAGGGATGATATACTTAAAGAGTACAAGATATTGCAACAGGAAGCAGAGGAAAATTCAAAGGTGTGTGCTATAATGACTGTTATTTAAACTTCCCCAAAACCAAACCTAATATAGTAGTTTAAGGGTATTTTTGGTCAAAATGGATGCAGTTGCAGGAGTTCTTGATGGATACTGGCCGTTCGGTGGACTCTTTGCAGTAAGTCTTAAAGTTTTCACCAAAGCTTATTTATTGTGAGATTTCATTACGCTTTTAGCTGCAGCCCTAGTAACTAGGATTGGCAACGAGTTTTAAGTTTTAGTCAATCAAATTCCACTCAAAAAGTTCAAATCAAGTTCAGCTTGAGTACATTCAAGTTCAAATCAAGTTGACTGTTTTTGAAAAAATGATTGCTAGGGGCAGCCCAACTTCTTCACAAGGAAGACCCTTTGGATACAAATGCTAGGGTAGGGGGAAGGAGGGAACGAGGGAAGGAGGGAAGGAGGGAAGGAGGGAAGGTGGGAGGGGGTTTATCATCCACCTTTGCGCATGGTGATGATTGTGTTTAGAGAGAGTTGATGGAGGCCAAAACTATTGGATTCCACTTACTGAAATAAGAGTTGATCTTCTGCATGTGTTCTGCTGATTGGCACCTGCTGCTTATGGCTCCAACTCCTGCAAGAAAATCCTGGACATAAGCCTCTCACGAGTGGCTTGTGGGATCAACTTTAACATCATATCACATGCTAGGAGCAGCTGCACCATGTTGCCTCCTAGCTATAGTGATGCCTAATGGACTGATTCCTTTTGGAACCGGTCCGATTGGAACTTGTTCAGTTCGAAGCCAATCAAACTGGACCATCTTTAACCTGCTCTGATTCCCTAAGCAAATACGAAGGGACTCTTTGCAACAGGAGCTAAGTTTTGGTCCAGAATCAGTTCAGAACAGATGCTTGGGCATTTTTATTTTACAAATGCTGATACCCCTCCCTCCAACTTTTAACAAATGGTCCCTTGCTATATTTTCACTTGTGCTATTCAACGGTCAAATGACCATTTTTTAAAGAAAAGAGCATAAAACCCCTCTCCAGTCATTTCTTTCTACATTGGATTTCCCCTCTCTCTCTCTCATGCTCTCTCTAAAATCTCTTTGAGCTCTCTCTCTGATATGGAAAGCTGATGCTGCCAAAGTTCTTCAGTCCCTCACGAACCAAACCTGTACCGAAACATGTTAAGAGACAACGTGACGCATCCCTGTGTTTGGTGACTATGAAGGATGAGACCTTGGATCCAAAATATCAATCAGAAGAACTAGATGCTAGCGTTGGAGGAAAGGAACAGAAGACTGAAATCGACCCATTCACCCAATTGTCGGTAGCTAAAGTTCTCATTTAGCGTTGTAGGGTATGAGAGCATTTTGATTTAAGCATTAAACCTAATAGTAATGCAAATAAACTCGTATTTTTATTTGTAAGTTATATAATAATCAATATTTTTATAAACCAAGAGGAACAGGCGGTGGGACAACCAATTACTATTATACTTTTAAGAAATATCACATCACATTTCATAAGTTTGATGAGGAAAAGGCTAACCAACTACTACTCAAGGTTCCCAATCACAAATAAATCCAAGAAGTTGGTCTATTGTTTGGTCGTGCAAAAGCGACAAAGCACATAAAGGGTTAGTACGTTATG
The DNA here is from genome assembly GCA_002786265.1 of Apostasia shenzhenica. Lineage (NCBI taxonomy): Eukaryota > Viridiplantae > Streptophyta > Magnoliopsida > Asparagales > Orchidaceae > Apostasia > Apostasia shenzhenica. The sequence goes on along the minus strand of KZ451900.1, from coordinate 1,502,915 downwards.
TGGTGAAAACTGAACAATGTTTGGCAGTATGTGAAAAGGAAAAGTTATTTAGACCCTAAAGCACTCTTGAAATTACCCCTGTTGACGGAAAGAAGTGGGAAGTCTCGAGAATCGGCGGCACAGCGTGTTTAGCCCAGAGCTCTGATTAGAGATATAATAACCATCCAGAACAACATATAGAAATTTAATGTGATTCAGAGAGAAATTTTTCTACATCCACTGGAATAGTTTGAAATATTATGAAGAGATGTTTGTATTATGGACATGGGTTGACCTCTGTTAGAGCGACAAATCCTAGCAGGGGTGAAGGCACCCTGCTTAGGGGGACCTGCATCGAAATAAGATGACAGAGACTGCCCTAAGGTTACGAGCTGACTCTTTCAGGCTCCCCTGATCCAATTGTATGTGTTAGGAGATTCCACCTACCTTGCAGGTCTTAACTAGGCTCGGTGACCACTAGTAATTAATAATGTTAGAATCAGGGATAACATTAGTCATGACTATTTGAGTATCGTGTACGATGTTATATGGAATAACAATAACATAATTCTCGGAGTAGCCAGGCATTGTTCATATGAAAAATGTGGGAACCAAACATCGTTAGCGGAAGAGACATCGCTTACGATGTTTCTCAATGCAAGGGAGGAGCATCATTCACGGAAGAGTCATTGCTCACGATGTTAGCCCTTGTAATGATGCATAAGGATTCCGAAGCTTTGCCTAGTGATTGAAATCCAGAATCCCAGTTTTATAGTGAGTTCCAGAAGACCATAAGTATCAATATGAATCTCAAAGAATCAATAAAATATGAACTGCAAAAAGCTGTATATATGAATGCCACAAGTATATGAATTCCAGAATGTCATAATTAGAATTCTAGAATGCCATAAGTAGGATTCCAGAATGCCATAAGTAGGATTCCAGAATGCCATAAGTAGCCATAAGTAGGATTCCAGAATGCCATAAGTAGATAAATGCCATAAGTAGAATTCCAGAATGCCATAAGTAGAATTCCAGAATGCCATAAGTAGAATTCCAGAATGTCATAAGTAGAATTCCAGAATGCCATATTATGAATTCCAGAATGCCATAAATAGGCGAATTCCAAAATGCCATAAATAGGCGAATTCCAAAATGCCATAAGTAGAATTTTGGAAAATTCGAATAATGGAATAAGAGTTCTAACCGGCCTCATGAGCAGAATATGAAATCGAGAAGGCCTATGTGAATTTCAATATATCATGAGAACTCCAGAAGGCTATAGGATAAAGTCTCTAGTGATGCTTTATTAAGAAAGCCCTGACCTTTTGAGTACCCTTAGGGTCCATCAGATAGTAGTAGGTCCAGCAACCTCGAGGACGATATATGGACCTTCTCAATTCGGCTCAAGATTTGGAACCAAAGGTTGGCGATAATTCTGACCTATGCATGTGGGATAAACATTGTGGTCGATGTTTCGACGAAAAATTGCCTGAGGAAACATCGTGACTTGAGGTATTGCGTCACAAAAGTTTGTTGCTAACTTCGTGATCGAGGTTAGCCGACCTTCCGGCCATGTTCGGGGCCGCGAGTCATGAGTAGAAATTCCTCTAACTTGCTCTAGTCAGCTAATTTGTCAAGCAGGGCCTTAAGGAGGCGGCACTTATGGAGCTTGTGCCCATAATTCCCGTGCAGCTCCAGTAGTTTGGATTCGGCTTAGGCGCCGGCTTAGGCGCGGATGGACGAACCCATCCCTGCTTGACAGCTGCCTCCTAAACTTCCTTGAGTGGCCGTGAAAAGAAATGCTTCTGCTCATAGATTTGGTGAGGCTTGTTGATGGTGCCTCGCTTACGATCCCTCCGATCTTTCAGACCCGCCGGTTTGCTGTTTCAATGTTTCCTTTTTCCCCTTTCCTTCAGCTCTCTCCTTAGGAGCATCGGGGGGGCCATTTTTTGCATCTCTCAGGAGTACGAACTGGCTAGCCCTAGCGACCTGCTCAGGATAGCTCTTAGGATTCACCAGTTGTAGAGGCTTGTACAAATCTCCATTCCTCAGCCCCATGCGATAATTATGAATGGCAACGACGGGGTCGACGTCTTCTGCTTCCGCCGCAACAACAAAGAATCAGTTGGTGTAGTCTCGCAAGCTCTCCTGTTCTCCTTGCTTGATGTTGGCCTGCACCATATCGGAGACAACCATGCGACTCCTTTCAGCGTGGTGGGAAGGAGGTGGCATCTCGTCGCCTCGTCTGGTTGGTGATAACGGAGGGCTGCTTCAAACCCTTGGATATGTTCGCGAGGGCCTGTGGTGCCCTTATGGACTTTGAGTCGAGGGGGCTTGAAGTCTTCTGGAGCCGGCGCTCGGCGAATGGCGTCGCAGAAGGGGGCGTTATTATTAAGGTGCCTGAAAAAGGCATCGGGCCCATATTGAGGAGCCTGGGAGCCAAGGAGAAAGGGGTTTCCCTCGGTCAGGAAAGGGGGAAAAGTCGAGGGGAAAAGGGCTGGCTGAGGATGAGGTGAGTAAGGAGGAAGTGGAAGGTTGCATCTAGCCTCCTGGTGGGGAAAATCCTGCCTAGGAGGATGGGAGGGGATGGAAAACTAGGCAGAGGGAGCGCCTGGGAGGATGGGGACTCCCCTCTGCTCCTGCTGGAGTGGTGGGAACGCCACTGTAGCCGGCGAGGGATTGTAGACTGAAACCGTCGCGGTCGGCGGGGGTGGAGCATGAAATGACGGCAAGGGAAAAGGGGTTGTCGCAATTGGAGGAAGGGTCGGATTGGCAGCAGCATTGGCTGTACTATCCTGTCGAAGGGCCGCAACGTCTTGAGTGGCGAGTTCGGTGACAAGGTTGGTGAGGTTTGGCAGCATTTCGCGCAACTCTGCCACACGGGTCCCTTGAGACGAGGTTGGTCCAGCGTGGCGTCTGGAGGTGGAGGATAAGCCCCCATCTTTAGGAGTCGTCATAGAAGGTCCACCAGTAGTCTGGGTGTTCCGAGTTACGGAGTTGGTTCTGCGTGTTCTGGCCACCATTCTCTGAGTCTCAATGAAAGCACCAAAATATTGACGGGAAGAAGTGAGAAGTCTTGAGAATCGGCGGCACGCAGCGTGTTTAGTCCAGAGCTCTTATTAGAGATATAATAATCATCCAAAACAACACACAAGGATTTAAGGTGGTTCAGGGAGGAGTTGGAAAACTGAGCAGAGGGAGCGCCTGGGAGGACAGAGACTTCCCTCTGCTCCTGCTGGAGTGGTGGGAACGCCGCCATAGCCGGTGGGGGATTGTAGACTCGAACCGTCGCGGTCGGCAGGGGTGGAGCATGAAATGGCGGCAAGTTGAAGGGGCCATCGCAAGTAGAGGAAGGGTCGGATTGGCAGCAGCGTTGGCTGTACTATCCTGTTGAAGGGCCGCAACGTCTTGAGTGGCGAGTTCGGTGACAAGGTTGGTGAGGTTCGCCAGCATTTCGCGCAGCTCTGCCACACGGGTCCCTTGAGACGAGGTTGGTCCAGCGTGGCGTCTGGAGGTGGAGGATGAGCCATCTTCAGGAGTCGTCACAGAAGGTCCACCAGCAGTTTGGGTGTTCCGAGTTACGGAGTTGGTTCTGTGTATTCTGGCCATCATTCTCTGGGTCTCAATGAAAGCACCAAAATGTTGACGGGAAGAAGTGAGAAGTCTTGAGAATCGGCGGCACGCAACGTGTTTAGTCCAGAGCTCTGATTAAAGATATAATAATCATCCAAAACAATACACAAGGATTTAAGGTGATTCAGGGAGGAATTCTTCTATGTCCACCGGAATGTCAGTGAGGGAGATTTCATTAAAAACAAGGGGTTTGGTTAGAAGACTAGTACAAGAGGGATTACAAACATCGTCCTGAGATTTTTTAGGGAGATCTCTCTTCTAAATTTACATGTACCTTTGGCTTCTCTGAACACCTTCTCCCCCTCCTATCTATTATGAGGTATTTATGAGAGGGTAGCAGTGGAGTTCAGCAGATTTTCTGAAAAGGGACGCTGAACACTTCTATTGAGCCCATACCGGCGGTCCCACCACTGTCGGCCACCGGAGAAACCGAAAAGAATGGGTGGAGCACGATCTTCGCGACTCATGGGAATCTGTAGTGGCTAGATTATGCGGCTTCTTGATCTTCGCAACGCGTGGGAATTGAAAACTGTGCTGATAGCGACAGCCCGAGCCAGACAATATCGGGGACGATGTTATGGGATGCTGCTCAAGCATCGTGCCAGATGTTACGGGGAATGTGGTAGCCGAATCCTCTTGTACGATGTTTACTGGGAATACCTAGCTTTAATCATCGTATATGATGTTTGAGAGGTTGTAACTTGAGCGTTGTATTCGATGTTTGGGTGGATGATGTAGCTTAAGTATCGTGACCGATATTTCGGAGGCTGAACCATCATCTTAAGTATCGTTTCCGATGTTGTGGAAGGCCGAACCATCGGGATCGGGGTACGATGTCTGCAAGAGAGAAACTCGATTAGTTATCGTTGATGATGACAGAGGTTTGAGATGCGATGACAAATCCAGGTGTAAACAACCCCATTGATTATTTATTTATTTATTTCACATTCTACACAAATTTTAATATTAATTATTAACTTTATTTCACTTCCTATAGGAACTTCAATGTAAAAAATTAAATAGCTATGCCCTGTTTGGTACGAGGACCAAAATCAGGACTAAAATAGTACTAATTTAAAAAACAACAATAATAATAATAAATAAATTTTTTAATTATTCTATACAAATTTTAATATAAAAAATAATATTTTACTTCACATACCTAATAATTTTTAATAAAAATATAAACTTTATTTCACATTTTAGATCAAAATACTCGATTCGAATATTTTAGTCTAGAATGTGAAATAAAATTGATATTTTTATTTTAAATTGTTGAGTATGTAAAGTAAAATAATATTTTTTTATATTAAAATTTATGTAGAATGATATAAAAAATTTATTTATTTTTATTATTATTGTTTTTTAAACTAGTACCAATTTGGTCCTATTTTAGTCCTGTTTTGGTCCTTGCGCCAAACAGGACCATTATATTTTATATCCAACACAATTTTTAATAATCAAATAACTTTATTTCACAGCATACATTAAAATAATTTTTTTTTCTTTTTAGACTCAAAATAACTTAAACCGTTCTACAAAGACTCTTACCAAAGAGGGGCTTTGATTACTTCATTTAGTATTTGTAGCCCCATATAGGAAAGAATGTTTGGGTTTTTATTCAATATATAAAACTTCTTTAATTGAACTCTTGAAGAATATTTCATGTATAATTTAACTTCCTGTATAAAGATTGTGTTCCATATCATATGATTACGCACTTAAAATAAGAGATAATCAAAGAGTAAGAATAATATTCAAGGTGTTAAATTGTAATTTATAGTTTCCTTGAGTGGGAAAAGTAAATATTGAAAATTAGGTATTTCTTGGTAAGATAATTTTTGAGCTTTGTATATGTAGTTATCTGTACTAAAGATTGAAGATAAAAACAAATAATTGTGGAAGAATTTAAAGGTGGGAATATAAATGCCCCCAGAAAGTTGACATCTGACATAGAGCGGTGAAGGGGCATGTCCCTCCCACTCGATTTTTGTGCGATTCTCGACGAGGATCAAACCTTTTGTACCTGGTGTATCTTTCTTTATTGTTATAGTATTATAGGCTACGGCCGAATTTCAAGAAAGTTGACATCGTATGTAGCATTAAGACATGGAACTGAAATAATGATGCTATTTTGCAGGGGGGAAATCGCCATTATTTGTGAGGATATTCTTTCTCTTAAGCAGAAAGTAGATAATCCCATTCCTCTTGGTAAATCGTTACCTTCATCGTCATGGAGCTTTGGCAGATCCTCAGTGAATAGTTCTGCTTACAGAAGTCCATCATCAACTTCGAGCACCAACATCAACAAAGAGGTTCCTGAAAAGAATGAACAACCAGAAAACACCTCTAATGGCGAAAACCTGTTGGCCAAACTCGCCAAGACTTCTTTAGACGATTGGGTGGAATTGTTTTGAAGATGATGCAGCTGCTTCTGTTTGTGAGCTTTCTTTAGCTTCCTCTTTTAATTATATTCTGCGGTATAGAATAAATAGCATCATAATTAAATTGCTTTGAGTCTCTACAGCTGTCTTTTGTTTTATAAATATACTTCGTTTCAGGATAGACATGAAGCTTTGGAGTTTTTTAGCAAAGATTTTATGCTCTGTAAAGAATTATAAGTAACATCGTTTTTCTGTAGCATTATCTGCCCAACTGTTATACGCATTCAGATTTTCATTTTGCAAATAATTTGCTCTTGGATAGTTCTATTAACTGGAGTTATTATAACTCGAATCAAACAACTTGTGAGCTTATGTTAGCTGTATAGGCAAATTCTGGTTGTATCAAATGTGTTTAGGGGGCGTTTGGTTCAGTGTTATCTCAATGTTATGTTATGTTATCTTTAGAAATTAATTGTTTGGTTTAATGACATCTTTAAATAACATTATAATTAATTACAAAAATGTCATTACATGATGACATCTAGATGTCACTCCAAATAGGGCGACATCTCAAGATAACACCATCAATTTGTCATTATAATGTCAATAACTTCCAACTAAACAAAAATAATTTAGATAGCATTGATATTTTCTAATATCATAACATTGAACCAAACAAATGTCTATTGATGAATAACAATGACATTTAGATAACATGACATCTAAATAACATTGATATTGAGATAACACTGAACCAAACGCCCCCTTAGTTTAGTTTAGTTGGTGACTTTTGAGAAGGCAACCATTGATCGTCAACAACTGAAATTGTTTGAAAATTGTGAGCCTCGAACAAGACGTCCGTTAGCATTTGACGATCCTCCGCGAGAGAATGCTCCTGGAGAGTTCACTAAGGTATCGCACGAAGAAACTTGAATCAAACTCCACTCACTTTGAAAATCACAATTTCAAGCTGAGGCCGACTTGAAGTTCAACTTTCGGTTTTATTGCAAATCGAAAAGTTCAGCATGTGTTTCTCTGTTGGCTGTAATTTGACTGCAACTTGAATATTGTAGCAATGAACCAGCAATTATATTAGAGCATATTGCATTAAAAAATTAATATTTGATTAGAGAAGGAGGTTTAAGGTGATTAGTCACATGCATCAACAACTTAAATTTAAGGATATTCAAATCATGATATCAAACACAAACTCTAAAAATGATGTAAATTATCTCATGTCTTGAGGTAGTAGTGTTCTACACATTGGTCCAGTTTGAAGGAAAGAATTTAATTAGGGATGTATAGAGATGGTTATTTAGTTTAATATTATATCATATTATTTACAAAAAAATAATTATTTTATTTGATGATATTTTTAAATAATTTTTTAAAAATAGTTTTAAATAATATAATATAATATCAAATCAAATGACCTTTTAAATAACTCTTATTTGCTCTTAAAAGTGCTTCCATTAAACTTGAGAAAATTGAAAAAAATCCAATTAAAGTTAATGTGGACTATGATGTATGGAGCAAATGATAATAAGCTTGAAATTTGAAGATCGACATGATACAAAATTCTTAGATCGGCATGTAAACTGTTTTCTTTTTTTCTTTTAATGGTAAAATGCTGTTGATGACTGAAAAAAAAAAAGAATCAACAAATAGCAATAGCAGTCTTACAAAATAAGTGAAAAGAATAATTAATTCAAAAAACCAGTTGGAAGTATTATGCTAAGTAGGAAATACATTATATATATTATTGACGTGAAATGTAGGGGATTTCAAGAAACACAGAGAGAAAAGAAGAGAGCCTCGAGAGACGGCGGCACGCAGAGAGTTAAGCTTGTTGACTGAGGCTTAGGTGAGAATAAAATGCATCCAGTGCAACACAGAGGTTTAAGGTGGTTCAGGGAAGAAATCTCCTACGTCCATCGAGCGGCTGGGTGATTGATTTCACTAGAGAAAGGAAAAAGGTGGTCGAAAGGACCAATACAATGAGCTAATTGAAGAAAGAGAGAGAGAGAGAGAGAGCTTTCTTTTATCTCAAGCTCTCGTTTGCAAAGGTGATAGGAGAAGAATTCAGCTCTCTGGAACAAAGGTCTGTCCTCCTCCTTGAGGCCTACTTAAGGGTTTTTATAGGCAACAGGTGGCGCATTTTCGTTCTGTTTTTTCGGAAGGGAAAGGAATAAACAAACGCTGAGCCCATGCCGCTGTCGGCCTTTGGGGGAACCAATAGCAGCAAAAGGAGAGCTAGGCTTTGTAATCTTAGTACTACTTCTAGGGATTCGTGATTTGTGTCTGAAAAAAGTATCTTGTACGGGAAACAACGCAGTTGGGCCACGCCGACTGCGATAGATGCAGCTGAGGATCATCGTCATCGATGTTTGCTAGAGATTATCCCGGATCGTCGTGGACGATGTTTGACCAAACCTGTGTGATCGGAGTTTGACCGAACCCGCGTGGTCGAAGTTTGACCGGTGTTTGAGACCTGCGAGAATAAAAACAAAATAAGAAGTTAATGTCACCTGGGAGCCACATGTATGGCTGGGATGCAGCGCTAACATCAGCCCCCCGAATTGTTAGGGTGTGAATATTAATATGGGTCCTAGAATGCGAGCCGTCGCGATGATGGACGCGCTGCGTAAGGTCTGTCAGGATAAAGCTAGAGTGGCACCCTGTCGATTCGCATCCTCACCCACCAGCCTTTGTGAATCCTGCAAGGAAAGGAGTGGACTGTTAGAGAGATGACGGGGAAGAAGAGGTGGACGACTCTGAAGGGTTTTCCTCTGAAGAAGAAGAGGTCCGTCAGTCCTCCGGTCGACACGCCTCCTCCAGAAAAGACGGTTTTGGAGCCATCTGAAAGGTCGCCGGAACCGGCGGTTGAGAAGACCGTCGAAGTGCTCCAGAAGGAGGAAGCGGGAACTCTGGCTGTGGTCCTACCGGAAGAAACGCTAGCAGCCAAGGTTGCCAAGGTTCTGGCGCGGACTTTGGAGTCCACATAGGGAGCTGCTGAGGAGAAGGTGGCGAAGGTGGTGAACCTCTCAGATTCTCCGGTCAAGACGTCTCTGAAAACCGGAGAGCGGAAGGAGTTGATCATGGTGGGCGAGACGCTTGCAGGGAAGAGACTTGAGCCTGGGAGGATTTTGCTCAAAGATGAAGACATTGAGCGGCTCCTTCCCAAGTTCGGGGCTCTCCCTAAAGGGAGTGCGAAGAAGATGCCCCTAGTGATTTGTGGTCCTGCTCTTGGTGAGTCAGTCACTCTTCCTTCGAAGGTAAAGAGACCTTTCTTTCCTTGTCTTCTTCCAGCGGTTGCTCGAAATGATGAGAAGAAGGAAGAGAAAGGAAGGGAGAAGGCAGTAAGATTGAAGAGGTGACTAAGGAGAAGGAGGAGGTTTCGCGGGTTGCCCCTGAAGTTTCTCTTGGCATTGAAGGGTCAGGAGGCAACCTGGGGATAGATTGACTGAAATAAGGAGGAAAGAGGAAAGGATCCTGAAGAACACCTCCCAGGTCCTGGAGGTGGTAAAGTCTTTGAAGGATAAGGAGGAAGGGGAGGTTCCCCACCTTCGGAGGATAGCGGAGCTAGATGGTGCTTTGTTGCAGGTCACAAAGCGCTTTCAAGGTGACCATATAGAGGAGCTAAGGAAGTTATATAGTTTGGGGTGAAGTTGCGGAGGTGAGGGAGGTAGAGTCGAAGGCGAAGCAGACGGCCTTTGAGAACCACCGCCGAGAGGAGCTGCTGAAGTCCGAGATACACTCCATGCGCTCCCTAATAGATAACAGCTTGGGATGGAGAGGGCGGCGCATGGAGGACTTGGAGGAGGCAGTGAGAAGAGCGGTGAATATCGTCAGCGCTTCGGCTGTAGGTCGCCATGTGAAGAGCCAAGCAGCCTTTGATGTTCTCCTGCAAACACTGGTTGATGCAAGTATTTTGAACCAGGAGAACATCATAAGTCCAGCCGTTCTTCCTTTCTGTGGCCCCAAGGGTCCGGATAGGTTTTTTGATGCTGGAAGTCACGGCTTAGGAGATGTTTCTCCCAAAGGTACTTATGTCGGCTGGGGATATCCACCTGCTTCTCCTTGCGAAGGTCCTGACGAAGGTTAGAGTATTCCTCCAGCGGTGCCAAAGCAAGCCTCTCCCTGAGAAAGGCGATGATCTGATTCCTGCTCCCATCATCTTCAGACTCATCCAACAGATGGAGGATTCGAAGATGTGAAGAGAGGAAAGCGATATATCTCTTGAGGGTGCCCCGCTGTCTGTAAGGAGTGTAATAGGTCAGCCGGTAAGGATGTTCCCCTCGTATTTGGGATTGACACTATTACACCAGTTGTCCAAGTTCTGAAGCCTTGTATTTTCCTTTAATTCTTTTGTATGTCCTGTACTCAGAAAAAAACATGTAAATGAAATGAAACTTGTAACAAGTTTGTCATGAATAAAATGTATTCTTTTGAAAACTTATTCTGAATGAATTCTGCTTGTTTTTTCTTTTATCTTTTCCTTCGTATTTGAAAAGGGTACTATGAGATCAGAAAAGAAAAAGAACAAGAATCTATAGGTATATGAAAGTGTAAAGCTAATGACAATTTCTAAGTTAAAAGATGAAGCTAACTATCGTCGTGCACGAGGTTATGAAGCATCGAACAACGATAGTTAAAAGAAAAAAAGGAAAGTGCATTCTGTCATCCTGCAGCATCGTGCACGACATCAGGGTGAATGCAGGGAAGAGACGCTTTGATATCCTTGCACCGCTTCGAATTCCGAACCTATCAGAAAAATGAACGGCCAGATTGGTCTCGCACGCTGATCGATAAGATCAAACGGCCAGAAGATGAAAAGTCACAACAGTTCACCATAAAGCTTCCAAAAAAAGGGGGGGAGTTGAAACCTTGTCTTCAAACCCTAAGAGAGAAATTTCCCAGACCTTGCTCGTCGCAAAACCTTGCCATGGGGGGAAGAGAGATTGAGTGGGCAGAGTTGGCCGTTCAGTTCAAGAATGACGCCGGCTACTAGGAGAGTCTCTTGATGGAGCACGAAATGCTCAAAATAACAAGGGGATTTAGGGGAAATCCCAACCTCATGGTCCTCCAGCCTGCTGCCAAGTTCCATCCAAATAGACCCCCAAATGGAGCGGTGTACGTCTACAGGGCTCAGGTGGAGTACGAGATGATGCTCCCTCCACAGTCAGAGTTCAGAGAGATCCTGAACTCCTATCAGATCGTGCCGGCGCAGCTTTCCCCCAACGCCATCGCATACATATACTCCTTCTTGAAGCTACTGCCGGCACAGGAGATATCATAGAGCTTGACGTTGTTCAGAAGCCTGTTTAGCTGGATGACGGTGTTTGGATACGGAAAATGCCTGGCCCTGAGGCTGAAGAAGAGGAAGGCGATATTCTCCAGGGTGAGTAGTTCCCACTCAGACTGGATGGACTACTACTTCTTCGTAGGTGGGAAGCGTCCTATCTACTACGTCAACCATATTCTTCACGGCGCCATGCTAAGGTACCCCTCTCTCGAAAAGCTCTCTTTTGCACTGATAGTCGCTGCCCGCAGGTTGCGCCACTATTTTCAGGCCCACTTCATCAAAGTAGTGACCGACCAGCCTCTCCACAGATTACTCCATTCGCTCGAAGTCTCCGGAAGATTGCAGAAGTGGGTCCTGGAGCTCTCAGAGTTCGACGTCGATTTCCTTTCGAGATCGGCTTCGAAGAGCCAGGTGCCTGCCAATTTTATAGCCGAACTGACGATGACTGAACAACCAGAACCCCTCGAGAATCAGCTGCCCTAGACCCTCCTTGTTGACAAAGCCTCTGGTGAGCACACTCAAGGGATTCATATAGTTGGTCCTGCCTACTAGAATAAATACTTAATTTATTGTTGTTGTGTATAATTAAATTTATCACGTACTAATAATATATATATATATATATATATAAACAAATTATATTGATAAAATACATATATTTATCAATTAATAATTTGCGTGTGAATAAAAATAATTATAGAGGAGGTCAATTTTGATCATACACTAAAATGGTTTCTATTAACAGCATACCCGTGAAATAAAAAATTTTACCTTTTTTTTTAACAATAAAAAATAATATTTTTTTATAGCAGAGCAATGCTAAGTAAAACTTTGATTGTCAAACTATATTCCATTGATAATTATGTAAAAATTTGATTTTTATCTGACGGTGACTCGGTAGAGTTTAGATTCAAAGTTAAATTTTTTTCGATTTTAAATTGATTTTTGTATTTAATCGAGCATAATTATTAGTCATATTGTTTTATAAAAAAAATTATTTTATATGTTAAGTATATAATAATGTGATTTTTTAAAGAATTTTCTACAGTTATGTTACAAACTTAAATATCTTACAATATAAAAATACATAAATTTTCATTATAAATTTAATCAGACAGTTAAAATTCCGGCGCATTTTTATATATTAATTAAATTAATAAAAAATGAAATTCTTTTTTTTGGATGAAAAAATGAAATTCATTTAGCTACTAGCATTATTACATTTTTTTATTTATCATTATTTACATTTAAACGTGTAATACATGCATTCCGACGTCGCGCATAAACAAACCTTTTTAAACTGTTATGCGAATTTGCGCATGATTTAGAATATGCGACCGTCAAAAACCAAAGGCTATAACTCAGGACTTTTGCTCAATTTTTTCAATTTTCGGAAGCGCAGCCCGCATACAAATCCGAAGAAACATCTTTATGCGGATGACCATGCGAACAACCACTCGTACGTAAATCTCAAGCTCACACGCCTGAAAACATTTCTTTTCTGTTTAAATTTTTAAAAAAATTCACTTTTTCCATCAAAAAGTCGCTTTTATCAAATAAAAAATAAAAAAATTACCAAAATTATATTAAATTAAAGATATATTTATAATCAAATTAATCATATATAATACACTATATCAATAATACATATATATTTATCTATTAATAACATGCATATCATTAAAACTAATTATAGATATGATTAATTTGATTTTATGATAAAAAAATTTTCTATCCAATAATTTTGCTTTTTAAAACATTTAACAACAGTATACAAACAAGAGAAACTTTTATCCATTTTTTTGTATCTTACATCTGGATACACGCCAGCACATTTGGAGCGTACATATAGAGACTTACGTGGCACTGGCGTCGAGAAAATTCAATGACAGATGGAGGTCGCAAGGCCTCCCATCAACGAAAAGTTGTTGTCGAAGAGCCCATGCCGAAGCACCCACGATGAACTGCTCGCACACTCAAGGCACAAGACCCCATGCCGCCTTTAATAAGCATGATCTTATTGTCTGATCTGTACGATCTGTATAATCAAGGCCACGAGGCACTGACCTAGCAGTCATCATTAGCCTTTGAAGTGACTACCCAGGGATCAGTTAAGACTTTAAAGTCCCATTATAGCAAGAAAAAGGGGCTGGCCAATTTGACTTCTCTCTCTATTTCTCCCTCTCTACAGCTCATCTCCCTGTAAGATAAATACAACAATCTAGTGAAATTCTTGAAAGCCGTTGATAACATGGGTGCCGGTCCTTTCGGGCACTTGTTAATGAATGCATAGAAAAAGGCTTCCTCATCAATTACAAGAAAGTCGAAGAGCTACTGTCGAAGATGGCAAAGACACTGTTCCCCAGGACGAACCTTCGGCAGCCTCGCCGTCGGTCCCCGTGTCATCGAAGGCCTGAGAGAAGAGGGTCAAGTTGTCAATCTTTGGCTACAACTACACTTGCCAGATCCAAAGACACCCAAAGGTGACCTCCCTTAAGGGGTCGGCAATCGCGATGACTCCATCGTGATCATCGCCAAAATCGAGGGATGTGATGTCCACTGAACTCTGGTCGACACTGGGAGCTTGGTCAACAACCTCTATCTGAGCACTTTCAACAAAATGGGTTCGACCGCTGCAAGACTCTCCTCCCTCCATGACCGTATCCAGCTTCTCTGGTGATGTCTACCAACCCGTAGGCTAAGCCACCCTGCGCGTCGCTTTCGAAGATGGCCCCAGAAGAGAAACAAAGCAAATCGACTTCATCCTTATTGACGAGCCCTCCAAGTAATGACAAATGTGATAGAGCGGTGTCGCCACCATCAAGAGGTGATAGAGCGGGGACTAACAAATGTTTCAAAGTAAATGCTCATCTCCATATAGATCACGTGGACTCTAGGGATCACGTCATGCCCCCTGTTGACCAGAATGACCATATAACCATCGCCGATGAAAAATCTATACTAATCTCGAAAGACTTTCCTGAGACTGAAAAACTTGCTCCAGTAGGACTGCTTTCTGAGTACTTCAATATCTTTGCTTAAGGACTTGGGGATATGCCTAGGATAGAGAGGGGCATAGCTAAATATTGAATAAGCCTTAAGGCTGGTGCAACTCCCATCAATCAGAAAAAAAAATGTTTTGGCGATGAAAAACAGCGAGCAATCAGAGAAGAAGCCGAAAAACTACTTGACACTAACTTCATCAGAGAGATCGCGTATCCCTCATGGCTTGCAAATATCGTCGTCGTGAAGAAAAGCTCAGGAAAATAGCAAATGTGTAGATTTCATTGACCTGAAGAAGGCCTGCCCCAAAAAACTTCTATCCATTATGGAAAATACACAGGATCGTCGACTCCATCGTGATCGTTGCCAAAATCGAGGGATGTGATATCCACTGAACTCTGGTCAACACTGGGAGCTCGGTCGACAACCTCTATCTGCGCACTTTCAATAAAATGGGTGTCGTCCGCTGCAAGCCTCTCCTCCCTCCATGACCGTATCCAGCTTCTCTGGCGATGTCTACCGATCCGTAGGCTACGCCACCCTACGCGTCGCTTTCGAAGATGGCCCCAAAAGGGAAACAAAGCAAATCGACTTCATCCTTATTGACGAGCCCTCTGGGCAAAACGCGATTCTAGGGCGACCCATGATGGCGGTATTCTACATGGTCCCATTCACCTTCCATTTGTTCATCAAGTTCCCTACATCGTTCGGTGTCACCACCATCAGAGGTGAACACAGTTACATGCTAGGTCATGAACACAATTAGAATTGGGGAAGTGAGTCAATGCGTCGTCATCTTATAGGTTGTTGTGGCCGTTCCACGAAGCCCTGGAAGTGCTCTTCTGTGAATGGGAAAAATGTCATGTTTGCTTGTGGAAATACAACAATCTTCTTCATCGATGAATTGTTAGACTGAATTAATGAAGTCAGGAATATTGTTAGCTTACTTGCGATGGAGCAAGAGTCCTAGATAGAGGCCTTGACTCAAGGATGCGATGGGTGGTTCTCGCTTAGCATTTCGAGTTTTGGTGTAGACTTTCTGGAATTGGTCGATAAATAAGTGAAGACTTTCGTAAGACTTAGTGAATGTTAAACAGTGTGGAGCACTTCCACAGCAATCATTAGTACAATATATGCATTTTACGACACATTTATAAAAGCGGTTAAAAAGAGAAACCACTGCAAAAACTTTCCTACAAAACATTATACGACGGTTGACAATGTGAACCGCTGTAGATACATTTTAGATGGCGATTCACTAAAGCAACCGCCGTGTAAAGTCAGTACTTTAGAGGGTGGTTGGTGCATCAACCGCCCTGTATAGCTCGGGTCGACCTCAGGTCGACCTGAAAAAATCCCCCAAGATGACCAAAATTTCTGTTGAAAGTCGCTGCGGAAGGTCGACCTCGGGTCGACCTGAGGTCAACCCTGATTTGATAGACTTTCAACGGCGGTTGACTCAGCCAACCGCCGTCTAACGTATAGCATTAGACAGTGGTTGGCTGAGTCAACCGCTGTCTATACTTTACACGGCGATTGACTGTGTCAACCGCCGTCTAAAGTACATGATTTAGACGGCGGTTGACTGAGTCAACCGCCGTCTAAAGGTAATGTATATACTGATCACTAGCTTGCAATTAAATCAATTGACTCATTTGTTTCAAACGGAAAACCCTAGATCTCTCTAAGCTTGCATTTTTGAACGTCGCGACGCGAGGGTTGCTTGTCGCCGGTGTACTTCACCTAGTTGGATCAAGCTGCGCGCGTCAATCGCCTCTTCCATCTTCCTCTTCATTGGATGGAGGATTCGAAGATGTGAAGAGAGGAAAGCGATATATCTTTTGAGGGCGCCCTGCTGTTTGTAAGGAGTGTAATAGGTCAGCCGGTAAGGATGTTCCCCTCGTATTTTTCTTTAATTCTTTTGTATGTCCTGTACTCAGAAAAAAACATGTAAATGAAAAGAAACTTGTAACAAGTTTGTCATGAATAAAATGTATTCTTTTGAAAACTTATTCTGAATGAATTCTGCTTGTTTTTTCTTTTATCTTTTCCTTCGTATTTGAAAAGGGTACTATGAGATCAGAAAAGAAAAGAACAAGAATCCATAGGTATATGAAAGTGTAAAGCTAATGACAATTTCTAAGTTAAAAGATGAAGCTAACTATCGTCGTGCACGAGGTTATGAAGCATCGAACAACGATAGTTAAAAGAAAAAAAGGAAAGTGCATTCTGTCATCCTGTAGCATCGTGCACGACATCAGGGTGAATGCAGGGAAGAGACGCTTCGATATCCTTGCGCCGCTTCGAATTTCGAACCTATCAGAAAAATGAAC
>KZ451900.1:1464965-1482126 GCA_002786265.1 Apostasia shenzhenica | reverse complement strand
CGGGCGGCCACGGGCGGCTGCCGGTTGCGTCGTGGGGCCGCGCGAGGCCGCCGGCGGTGTCGTGCGACCCTGCAAGGCCGCCGGAGGCGGCACGTGACAGAGCGGCTGCCGGATCTGGTGGAGAGAGGGAGGGTAAGGGTATAATGGTAATTTTGTATATTTTTTAGTAATAAAAAAATAAAAAAGGACCCAGATGATATTTTTTGAAAACTTAAGGACCCGGATGATAGAATTTTAAAAACGTGGACCTGTGTGATAATAACCCTTAAACTCAGGGACCTGAGTGAAATTTGCCCAAAATAATATATTTAGGTGAAGTTTGCTATATCCAACTTCGGCGGGGGTGTAGGGCCGGGAATGCGGCTAGATCCGGGGTCGGCCGGCATCGACGAGGGAGTAGGGCCGCGAATGCTGTTAGATCCGGCGTTGGGTAGGGTGTAGGGCTGCGGCGAGGCTAGATCCAGCGTTGGTGAGAGTGTAGGCCATGAATGTGGCTAGATCTAGCGTCGACCGACATCGGCGAGGGAGTAGGGTCGCGAATGCAGCTAGATTCGGCGTCGGCGTGGTATATCCAGCGTCTGCGAATGTATGGGGGGAATGGCAGCCAATGAAGAGGAAGATGGAAGAGGCGATCAACGCGCGCAGCTTGATCCGGCTAGGTGTAGTACACCGACGACAAGCAACCCTCGCGTCGCGACGTTCAAAAATGCAAGCTTAGAGAGATCTAGGGTTTTCCGTTTGAAACAAATGAGCCAATTGATTTAATTGCAAGCTAGTGATCAGTATATACATTACCTTTAGACGGCAGTTGAGTCAACCGCCGTCTAAATCGTGTACTTTAGACGGCGGTTGACTGTGTCAACCGCCATGTAAAGTATGGAAGGCGGTTGACTCAGCCAACTGTCGTCTAACGTATAGCATTAGACGGTGGTTGGCTGAGCCAACCGCCGTCTAACGTATAGCATTAGACGGTGGTTGGCTGAGTCAACCGTCATCGAAAGTCTATCAAATCAGGGTCGACCTCAGGTCGACCCGAGGTCGACCTTCCGCAGCGACCCTCAACAGAAACTTTGGTCATCTTGGGGGATTTTTTCAGGTCGACCTCGAGGTCGACCTGAGCTATACAGGGCGGTTGACGCACCAACCACCCTCTAAAGTACTGACTTTACACAGGAGTTGCTTTAGTGAACCGCCGTCTAAAATGTATCTACAGCGGTTCACATTGTCAACCGTCGTATAATGTTTTGTCGGAAAGTTTTTGCAGCGGTTTCTCTTTTTAACTGCTTTTATAAATGTGCCGTAAAATGCATATATTGTACTAGTGATTGCTCTGGAAGTGCTCCGCACTGTTTAACATTCACTAAGTCTTACGAAAGTCTTCACTTATTTATCGACCAATTCCAGAAAGTCTACACCGAAATTCGAAATGCTAAGCGAGAGCCAGCCATCGCATCCTTGTGTCAAGGCCTCTATCTAGGACTCTTGCTCCATCGCAAGTAAGCTAACAGCATTCCTAACTTCATTAATTCAGTCTAACAATTCATCGATGAAGAAGATTGTTGTATTTCCACAAGCAAACATGACATTTTTCCCATTCACAGAAGAGCACTTCCATGGCTTCGTGGAACGGCTATAGCAACCTATAAGATGACGACGCATTGACTCACTTCCCCAATTCTAACTGTGTTCATGACCTAGCATGTAACTGTGTTCACCTATGATGGTGGTGACACCGAACGATGTAGGGAACTTGATGAACAAATTGAAGGTGAATGGGACCATGTAGAATACCGCCATCATGGGTCGCCCCAGAATCGTGTTTTGCCCAGAGGGCTCGTCAATAAGGATGAAGTCGATTTGCTTTGTTTCCCTTTTCGGGCCATCTTCGAAAGCGACGCGCAGGGTGGCGTAGCCTACGGGTCAGTAGACATCGCCAGAGAAGCTGGATACAGTCATGGAGGGAGGAGAGGCTTGCAGCGGACGACACCCATTTTATTGAAAGTGCGCAGATAGAGGTTGTCGACCGAGCTCCCTGTGTTGACCAGAGTTCAGTGGACATCACATCCCTCGATTTTGGCGACGATCATGATGGAGTCGACGATCCTGTGTATTTTCCATAAAGGATAGAAGTTTTTGGGGCAGGCCTTCTTCAGGTCAATGAAATCTACACATTTGCTATTTTCCTGAGCTTTTCTTCACGACGACGATATTTGCAAGCCATGAGGGATACGCGATCTCTCTGATGAAGTTAGTGGCAAGTAGTTTTTCGGCTTCTTCTCTGATTGCTCGCTGTTTTTCATCGCCAAAACGTTTTTTTCTGCTTGATGGGAGTTGCACCAGCCTCAAGGCTTAGTCAATATTTGGCTATGCCCCTCTCTATCCTAGGCATATCTCCAGGTCCTTAAGCAAAGATATTGAAGTACTCAGAAAGCAGTCCTACTGGAGCAAGTTTTTCAGTCTCAGGAAAGTCTTTCGAGATTAGTACAGATTTTTCATCGGCGATGGTTATATGGTCATTCTGGTCAACAGGGGGCATGGCGTGATCCCTAGAGTCCACGTGATCTGTATGGAGACGAGCATTTACTTTGAAACATTTGTTAGTCCCCGCTCTGTCGCCTCTTGATGGTGGCGACACCGAACTGTGTAGAGAACTTGATGAATAAATGGAAGGTGGATGGGACCATGTAGAATGCCGCCATCATGGGTCGCCCCAGAATCGCATTTTACTTGGAGGGCTCGTCAATAAGGATGAAGTCGATTTGCTTTGTTTCTCTTCTGGGGCCATCTTCGAAAGCGACGCGCAGGGTGGCGTAGCCTACGGGTTGGTAGACATCACCAGAGATGCTGGATACGGTCATGGAGGGAGGAGAGGCTTGCAGCGGTCGAACCCATTTTGTTGAAAGTGCGCAGATAGAGGTTGTCGACCGAGCTCCCAGTGTCGACCAGAGTCCAGTGGACATCACATCCCTTGATTTTGGCGACGATCACGATGGAGCCATCGCGATTGCCGACCCCTTAAGGGAGGTCACCTTTGAATGTCTTTGGATCTGGCAGGTGTAGTTGTAACCAAACATTGACAACTTGACCCTCTTCTCTCAGGCCTTCGATGACACGGGGACCGACGGCGAGGCTGCCGAAGGTTCGTCCTGGGGAACAGTGTCCTTGCCGTCTTCGACAGTAGCTCTTCGATTTTCTTGTAATTGATGAGGAAGCCTTTTTCTATGCATTCATTAACAAGTGCTCGAAAGGACCGGCACCCATGTTGTCGACGGCTTTCAAGAATTTCACTAGATTGTTGTATTTATCTTACAGGGAGATGAGCTGTAGAGAGGGAGAAATAGATGGAGAAGTCGAATTGGCCAGCCCTTTTTTCTTGCTACAATGGGACTTTAAAGTCTTAACTGATCCCTGGGTAGTCACTTCAGAGGCTAATGATGACTGCTAGGTCAGTGCCTCGTGGCCTTGATTATACAGATCGTACAGATCAGACAATAAGATCATGCTTATTAAAGGCGACATGGGGTCTTGTACCTTGAGTGTGCGAGTAGTTCATCGTGGGTGCTTCGGCATGAGCTCTTCGACAACAACCTTTCGTTGATGGGAGGCCTTGCGACCTCCGTCCGTCATCGAATTTCCTTGACGCCAGTGCCACGTAAGTCTCTATATATACGCTCCAGATGTGCTGGCGTGTATCCAGATGTAAGATACAAAAAAATGGATAAAAGTTTTTCTCTTGTTTGTATACTGTTGTTAAATGTTTTAAAAAGCAAAAATATTGGATAGAAATTATTTTATCATATATTCAAAGTAATCATATCTATAATTAGTTTTAATGGTATGCATGTTATTAATAGATAAATATATATGTATTATTGATATAGTGTATTATATATGATTAATTTGATTATAAATATATCTTTAATTTAATATAATTTTGGTAATTTTTTTATTTTTTATTTGATAAAAGCGACTTTTTGATGGAAAAAGTGAATTTTTTTAAAAATTTAAACAGAAAAGAAATGTTTTCAGGCGTGTGAGCTTGAGATTTACGCACGAGTGGTTGTTCGCATGGTCATCCGCATAAAGATGTTTCTTCGGATTTGTATGCGGGCTGCGCTTCCGAAAATTGAAAAAATTGAGCAAAAGTCCTGAGTTATAGCCTTTGGTTTTTGACGGTCGCATATTCTAAATCATGCGGAAATTCGCATAAGAGTTGAAAAAGGTTTGTTTATGCGCGACGTCGGAATGCATGTATTACACGTTTAAATTTAAATAATGATAAATAAAAAAATGTAATAATGCTAGTAGCTAAATGAATTTTATTTTTTCATCCAAAAAAAAGAATTTCATTTTTTATTAATTTAATTAATATATAAAAATGCGCCGGAATTTTAACTGTCTGATTAAATTTATAATGAAAATTTATGTATTTTTATATTGTAAGATATTTAAGTTTGTAACATAACTGTAGAAAATTCTTTAAAAAATCACATTATTATATACTTAACGTATAAAATAATTTTTTTTATAAAACAATATGACTAATAATTATACTCGATTAAATACAAAAATCAACTTAAAATCGAAAAAAATTTAACTTTGAATCGAAACTCTACTGAGTCACCGTCAGATAAAAATCAAATTTTTACATAATTATCAATGGAATATAGTTTGACAATAAAAGTTTTACTTAGCATTGCTCTGCTATAAAAAATATATTATTTTTTATTGTTAAAAAAAAGGTAAAATTTTTTATTTCACGGGTATGTGTTAATAGAAACCATTTTAGTGTATAATCAAAATTGACCTCCTCTATAATTATTTTTATTCACACGTAAATTATTAATTGATAAATATATGTATTTTATCAATATAATTTGTTTATATATATATATATATATATATTATTAGTACGTGACAAATTTAATTATACACAACAACAATAAATTAAGTATTTATTCTACTAGGCAGGACCAACTATATGAATCCCTTGAGTGTGCTCACCAGAGGCTTTGTCAACAAGGAGGGTCTAGGGCAGCTGATTCTCGAGGGGTTCTGGTTGTTCAGTCATCGTAGTTCGGCTATAAAATCGGCAGGCACCTGGCTCTTCGAAGCCGATCTCGAAAGGAAATCGACGTCGAACTCTGAGAGCTCCAGGACCCACTTCTGCAATCTTCCGGAGACTTCGAGCGAATGGAGTAATCTGTGGAGAGGCTGGTCGGTCACTACTTTGATGAAGTGGGCCTCGAAATAGTGGCGCAACCTGCGGGCAGCGACTATCAATGCAAAAGAGAGCTTTTCGAGAGAGGGGTACCTTAGCATGGCGCCGTGAAGAATATGGTTGACGTAGTAGATAGGATGCTTCCCACCTACGAAGAAGTAGTAGTCCATCCAGTCTGAGTAGGAACTACTCACCCTGGAGAATATCGCCTTCCTCTTCTTCAGCCTCAGGGCCAGGCATTTTCCGTATCCAGGCACCGCCATCCAGCTAAACAGGCCTCTGAACAACGTCAAGCTCTATGGTATCTCCTGGGCCTGCAGTAGCTTCAAGAAGGAGTATATGTATGCGATGGCGTTGGGGGAAAGCTGCGCCGGCACGATCTGATAGCAGTTCAGGATCTCTCTGAACTCCGAATGTGGAGGGAGCATCATCTTGTACTCCACCTGAGCCCGGTAGACGTACACCGCTCCATTTGGGGGTCTATTTGGATGGAACTCGGCAGCAGGCTGGAGGACCATGAGGTTGGGATTTCCCCTAAATCCCCTTGTTATGTTGAGCATTTCGTGCTCCATCAAGAGACTCTCCTAGTAGCCGGCGTCATTCTTTAACTGAACGGCCAACTCTGCCCACTCAATCTCTCTTCCCCCCATGGCAAGGTTTTGCGACGAGCAAGGTCTGGGAAATTTCTCTCTTAGGGTTTGAAGACAAGGTTTCAACTCCCCCCCTTTTTTTGGAAGCTTTATGGTGAACTGTTGTGACTTTCCGTCTTCTGGCCGTCTGATCTTATCGATCAGCGTGTGAGACCAATCTGGCCGTTCATTTTTTTGATAGGTTCGGAATTCGAAGCGGCGCAAGGATATCGAAGTGTCTCTTCCCTGCATTCACCCTGATGTCGTGCACGATGCTGCAGGATGACAGAATGCACTTTCCTTTTTTTCTTTTAACTATCGTTGTTCGATGCTTCATAACCTCGTGCACGACGATAGTTAGCTTCATCTTTTAACTTAGAAATTGTCATTAGCTTTACACTTTCATATACCTATGGATTCTTGTTCTTTTCTTTTCTGATCTCATAGTACCCTTTTCAAATACGAAGGAAAAGATAAAAGAAAAAACAAGCAGAATTCATTCAGAATAAGTTTTCAAAAGAATACATTTTATTCATGACAAACTTGTTACAAGTTTCATTTCATTTACATGTTTTTTTCTAAGTACAGGACGTACAAAAGAATTAAAGGAAAATACAAGGCTTCAAAACTTGGACAATTGGTGTAATAGTGTCAATCCCAAATACGAGGGGAACATCCTTACCGGCTGACCTATTACACTCCTTACAAACAGTGGGGCGCCCTCAAGAGATATATCGCTTTCCTCTCTTCACATCTTCGAATCCTCCATCTGTTTGATGAGTCTGAAGATGACGGGAGCAGGAATCAGATCATCGCCCTTCCCAGGGAGAGGCCGACGTAGGTACCTTTGGGAGGAACATCTCCTAAGCCGTGACTTCCAGCATCAAAAAACCTATCCGGACCCTTAGGGCCACAGAAAGGAAGAACGGCTGGCCTTATGATGTTCTCCTGGTTTAGGGTTTAGGGTTTAGGGTTTAGGGTTCAGGGTTTAGTGTTCAGGGTTTAGGGTTTAGGGTTTAGGGTTTAGGGTTTAGGATTTAGGCCTAAACCATAAACCCTAATCCTGGACTTATGATATTCTTTTATGTGAACAACAAGCGTATACTTTATTTGATCCAGGATCAACGCACTCATCTTGAGAATAGTACCTGTTATGACATCGTTTGAGGCTTGAGCATCCTCTTTGGTCAAAGCATATACTCTTCCTTGAGCCTTTAGTTTCTGTGCTCCACCAGAAACGTTCTGCTGTAGTTGGCCTTTATTAAGAGGGCAGTCTTTAATCATATGCCCAATCTTACCACACCTAAAACAAGCACCTATCTCCCAGTAACAAGCTTTGTCCCCATGATCCTTTCCACATCTTCCACAAATTTTAGGTTGTTGATTCTGTTCCTGTTTTGTGGAATTGTTGTTCTTCCTTATTTTTGACTTATTGAATTTACTAGGAGAAACTTTCTCTAGTGGCCTGTCT
Organism: Apostasia shenzhenica; assembly: GCA_002786265.1. Lineage (NCBI taxonomy): Eukaryota > Viridiplantae > Streptophyta > Magnoliopsida > Asparagales > Orchidaceae > Apostasia > Apostasia shenzhenica. The sequence continues at coordinate 1,474,805 of KZ451900.1, read as the reverse complement.
CTTTTCTTTTGTTCCGATATCTTCTGTTCCTGTACTTTAGCATACTCTTCAGACTCTAGAATATTATCTTCTATCATCTGAGCTCGTTCATAGATAGCATTATATGTTTTCAACTTGTACCCAGCCAAATAATTTTTAATTTCTTGTTTCAAACCCCTCTTGAGCTTCTTTGCTTTATTCAAATCATTGGCAACAAATTCGGGTGCAAATCTGGATAATTCAGTAAAACAAGCCTCATACTGGTCAACAGAAAGATCTCCCTATTCCAACTTGATAAATTCAAGTACTTTCCTGTCACGAACTATATCTGAGAATTACTTTTCAAAAAAACTTCTACAAATTTTGCCCATGAAAGTGAAGCTCTTTCCAAACGTCTTGGTTGAATAGACTTCCACCAATACTCAGCTTTTCCTTCAAACATAAACGTAGCAAATCTGATTCTATCTTCATCTCCACATTTCATTGCAGCAAAAAATTTCTCCAATTTATTTATCCAACCTTCGGCTTCATCAGGATCACCAGTACATTTGAAGTAAGGTGGATCTAACTTCTTAAATTTCTCAAGTGTACATTCAATATTTTTTCCAGACGACTCAGACTGCTTCCCTTTGTCTTTCTAGTAGTTGCCTTGTTCAACTTGTTTATCTAATAGAGTACTAACCCTGTTCAAAGTCTCATATATGCCCTTAAGCTGAGTCTCAACTCTAGGAGCTTCTCGTCTAGTATACATCATTTTCTTCACCTATAGATAAAAATAGATGATCAACTTTAATAAAAATCATCTATTATCTATCAAAAGATCACTTTCTTAATAAAATCATAACCTATTTCTCTGATATCATAACTGTCACAACCCGAAATCCAAATAATGAACTCCGTGCTGTGAACTGTCAATAGTCAATCAATTAACAGCGGAAGCTTATATAACTATCATCATACCAACATCAAATCAGAGCAGCTAAACACCTCAGCATAAAAACAAACTAAAAAATGTAACTATCAAAAGTATACAATATCATATTCCAAATATTTACAAGATATCACAGACAAACTCACATCTGACATACAAAATGATGTTTGTTTGTCAAGAGTCTCAAAAAATTCTGTATACAAGTCATATTCACATATTTACAAGAACACACGACTGACAAAGAAACATCACATCCTTTCAAGGGTTCCAAAAAGAGCAGAAAGACTCCAGTCCCAGGTTTGCTCTTAATCTGAAAATTTTGGTGTAAAGAAGTAAGATTACAACTCAGTAAGAAGACTATTCACAGCAAATGAAATGAATACTCAAAGTTACTTAGTTTGTCAAATTGATCTTTCATAATAACTTTTTAAAACACACAGTAAGATAATTCATATGCCACAAGCGGATGAAATGCATATGAAATGCAATACATATATAACCCACTGATATACACAGATGGGATTCGATATATAACCTACTGGCCAGAGGTTTCAGATATTCTCGAAAGAGGAACAGATTCATATTCTAGTTAAGTTCAGATCCCGTCACGGGCCACATTGAAATGACTTTCAGTACCAAAGAAGTCAAACCACATGACGAGTTACGGTGATCATTCAAATTTACTTGACTAGTCTTCACAGCATTTCCTGAAATCCAAACAGATAAGTATTTTACAAATATGCAATAAATATGCTCCATGTGTTAATCAAATATTTTTTTATCCACATATAACATTCTTTTACACAAGCAGTCATTATATAGCTTGTGAGCCAATACAGACATCAAAACATATCAAAATATTTTTAAGTCAATAGAAATTCTTTTAAAACAATATCAGAATATTCATGTTAATTAGAAAACTAAGCAAAATCAATAAATTCATCACAAAAGCCATGAAAATCCACTTACCAAAAGAGTTCCAATTAAATCCGTTAAAATCCTCTTTTCTTTCTCTTTTCTTTTTCTTCTTGATTCCAGCAACAGCAGGCAGCTGCTGCTGTTGTTTGCTTTGGCGGAAGAAGGCGGAACAGAGGAGGCGGAGACGGCTGGCGGAAAACAGAGGGGAAAAACAGAGAGAAATTTCCTTTTTCCCTTTTTCTTCACACACGCGGTAAGGAGAGAGGGAAGGCCAGGCGCTGGCGGGTTGCTGGCATATAAAGCAAGTGGCAGCTGGCAGCCCTCCAATCTTATCCATAGAATTAATAGGAAAATTGCAATTTGGTCCCCCTATTTCTAATCTCTTATAAATAGGTCCAAAAATATATTTCTTTTACATTTTAAATCCTTCAAAACCATGTTATTACATATACACTTCCTGACAGCTTCAGTCACATATTTCTTCATACTAAGCCACCATATCATATGTTTCAAATTATGATACATCTTATTTATACCTGTATGAACAGTATATTTTGTCCCATGAGCTTCTTGTAATAACATATGCCTGAAATCATCAATGTCTGGTATACATAATCTATTTCTATATTTCAATAATTCTTTATTATCAATGTTGAAATAATTCTGTTTTCCTTATTCAATTTTCTTAATAATCTTTTAAATAAATGATCTTTATTCTGACCTTTCATTACAAGTTGAAGCCATTCAAGTCTAAGTGTTAGTTAACTCAAAAATACCTGATTTTCACCTTTAATTCTGTTCAGAGACAACCGCTTCATCTCAAGTACCATTAATTGTTCATCTTTTTATAAAGCTATCGTACTCAAATTAACTTTTCTACTTAAAGTATCAGCTACTATATTAGCCTTACCTAGTTGATACATAATTTTTCAGGTCATAATTTTTAATTAATTCAAGCCAACGTCTTTGTCTCAAGTTCAACTCCTTTTGGGTGAAGATATATTTCAAACTCTGATAATCTATATACACTTCATATAAGTAGTGTGGCCAGATTTTTAGTGCAAAAATAATTGCTACTAATTTCAAATCAAATATTGGGTAGTTCTTCTCATGTGGTCGTAACTGTCGTGAAGTATGACCCTACCATGTTGCATAAGAACACATCCCAGCCCTTGGAATGACGCATCACTATAGATCTGAAACCCGTCACTACTCTCTAGTAAAGCTAACACTGAATCTGAAATGAGACATTCTTTCAATCTTTAAAAATTAGCTTCACTGACTATATTTTAATCAAATTTAACTGTCTTTTGTGTTAGTTTGGTAAGTGACAATGCAATCTGTAAAAAATATTTTATAAATTTACGATAATAGCCAGTCATTCCTAGAAAACTTCATATTTCAGTTACACTGGTTAGTCTTGCCCATTCCATAACTACAGAAACTTTTTGTGGGTCAACAAATATTCCTTCTGCACTGATAACATGACTCAAAAAATTCACACTAGATAACCAAAATTCACATTTTGAGAATTTTACATAAAATTTCTTCTCCCTTAACTTCTGCAATACCAGATGTAAAAGTTTTGAATGCTATTCATAATTCTTTGAGTATATCAGTATGTCATCCATAAAAACTATAACAAACTAATTAAGATAGAATTGAAATACTCTATTCAATAAGTCCATGAATACTGCAAGAGCATTCGTTAATCCAGACGACATTATTAATTATTCATAATGCACATATTTAGTTTTAAATGTCGTTTGAGGAATGTCTGTTTCTTTTATCTTCAACTGATAATATCCAGATTTTAAATCAATCTTGGAGAATACAGAAGCTCCTTGTAATTGATCAAATAGATCGTCAATATTTGTTCTTAATTGTCACTCGATTTAATTCACGGTAATCTATATACATTCGTAAACTAACATCTTTCTTCTTTACAAACAACACCGGTGCACCCCACGGCGAAATACTAACGAAAAAACTCAAGATAATCTTAAAAGAATATAATCTACATATAATAATTGCTTTAACTAATGAAGAAACTAAAGATAATCTTAAAAAAATACTTTCATAAGATATAAAGAAATACAAAAAATCCCAAAGAAATTGAAGTAGGAGATTAATTTTATTCCTTTAAAGATATTTTAGTATAACCTAATAGCTTTACCAAATAAGAACAATAATTAGTGTAAAAATATGCACTAGTTACTATGGTATTATAAAAGATAAAAATGAATAGGTATTTAATAATGATATATTAATAGTGGAAGGAGTAATAAGATCAGATTACCAAAGAGAAATAAAAACCATTATAAAAAAGCAACAAATAAGATATAATAATTAAAATAAGAAAAAACTATAAATTATTTAATTTACTTATATTTTCTATTACAAAATTTGAATATGAACTTGTACGAAATTAATCAGTATTTAAATAAAATATGCATTAGAATAAAAATTTTGGGCTACAAACCATTTCATATTTATGCATTAGTGGATAAGGGTGCTACTAAAACTACAATTAATGAGCAACTTTAGGTAAAAGAATTTTCTGAAAAATTAAAAGAAAAAGTCTCCTTTACAAAAATAAATAGCACTATAGACACTACACAATATGTAAAAAATATAAGGGATAATTAACTACATGCCACATCATTTAGTTTTATTTATGCCTTACCATCAATTCTTAATTAATTACGCTATGCACACTCAAAATATTACAAAATCTTATATACATAAACTTGAGTTAAAACTCAAATAAAATCTATTTGACAAAAAAAAAAATCTGTTAGTAAATCATTAAAATTATATTTTTATCTTTAATGGTATATATTTTTTTCTTCCCCAATGCCACACTAAAACGCTTATCTGTCCTAAAATCAATTCACGTCGCAGATGTCTCCTTCCTTTGTCACCATCTAAACATCAAGGTCTTAGAATTTTCACTCAAAATATATTTAAATATTCTTAAAATAATATGATGAATGACTCAAATTTTTTATAATCTAACTATAGTTAGGTTATTGAAAAATTATGATTACTCATTATAATAGAAATAAGTTAAAGCGTGTATGTAAGATTTTGTAATGTTTTGAGTGTGCATAACGTAATTAACTAAAAATAGATGGGTAATGTATAAATAAAACTAAATAGTGTGGCATGTAGGTAATTATCTTAAAATATAACTTTAAAAACACAAGCACAAGAAGAATATGTAAATTTTTTTTTCTTACATATATACATATAAAAATTTTACTTATGATATGGTCATAAAAATAGATGTATTGAATCAATACCAAAAAACCTAACATATATTTACTATAGACAAAAAAACTATAAAAATACCAAAAAACTTTAATCATCTTAAACTTATTAGTATAAATTATAAATCAGAAGCTTTGTTACTAATAAAAAATTATAGAACTAAGTACTTAGATTCACTAAAAGAATTATTTTCTGATAATCCATTATTACATTTCAATAAAAGCCCAAAATTTTACGAATTAAAACTACTAGATAAAAAAAATTATAAGAGTAAAACCTTTAGTATATTTAATATAAGATCCAAAAAAATTTAGAAAATAAATTTCAAAATTAAAAAAATTGGGACTAATAAAAAACTCATATAGTTCACACTCTTCACAAGCCATCATGGCAAGAAATTATGCCGAAGAAAAAAGAAGAAAGAAAAGAATGATTATAAATTATAAAAAATTAAACGATAATCTCAAATTTGATAGATTCTCTGTTCATAGAACTGAAAATATAATAAAAAATATTAACAAAGCAAAATGATTTAACAAATTTGACACTAAATCAAGATTTTGGCAAATTAAATTAAAGGACAAAAAATTGAAGGAATTAACTACATTTTTCACACAATTTGAGCACTTATAATGGAAAATAATGCCAATTGGATTAAAAAATGTACCACAAATATTTCAAAAATGAATGAACTGTATATTTTTTTCATATGATAAATTTATTATGGTATATATTGATCATATTATTATCTTTTCTTCAACATATGAAGAACATCTTCAACATCTAGAAATAGTCAAAAAATTATTTATAAAGTATAGTATTATTCTAGAAAAAAATAAAATAGAATTATGTAAACAAAAAATTAAATATTTGGGAAAATTATTGATCAAGAAAAAATATCATTACAAGAATATATAATTATTAAAATTAAATAATTCTCTAATATATTTGACACTATAAAACAATTACAAAATTTTTAAGACATATTAAACTATGGGAGAAAATATTTACCTAGACTAAGCCAACACACTAAACATCTATAAGAAAAATTAAATAATAGCAATAAATAATATAAAAAAATAAAAAAAGATAATATCCAAATGAAAAACTGACAATAAAAATACAGTTAAATGAAGACGAAAAGATAGAAATTAAATATCTTAAAACATTAATTAATAAGATACCTAAAACTATAATTCTCAAATTAAAAGATAAATTAATATTTTATATAAATGCTAGTAATTTTTATTGGGCAATAGTGTTAGTAATAGATACAAAAGAGATTATTGAATATACTTCAGAAAAATTCACAAAACTAGAAATAAATTATTCTACGTATGAAAAAGAATTCATAGTTATTTTAAAGTCTATTAAATACTTTAAATTTTGACTATTATCTATTACGTTTCATATCATAATTGATAAAAGATTATTTCATTATATAAAAAATAAAAAACAAACATGACAATAATAATAATAGAATAAGACAATTATTACAACTAGATAAATATTATTATGAATTTTTTTTTTAATTTTAGATTTACTAATATTCTAACTGATTTTCTTTCCAGAAAAAAGAATCAAAATTACAGAGAACCTCAAAAAAAAAATCAGGACTGCTCATCAGAGCAGGTGTTCTTGGTTAAAGGCATGGAGGAGACCATGAGAAGGCGGCATGAAAAGGGCAGAGTTCTGCTCAGAACGATCACCTAATCGGGACTGAAAATGCAAATAATGCCACCCAAAGAGGAAACTAGAAGAGAAGATGAGGCTCCAGAACCTCAACAGCGAGATCAAACTACTGAAACCATAATATAACACTATTACACAGATTCTCGGCATGGATCGAGAAAAAAAATCATCATTGGATACCCGAGATTCGGTGAAGATGAACACCAAACAAGAGGCAGAACCACAAATCTCATCAGAAAACCCTAGATTTCGAATAGAAGTGTGGGTTCAAAATTGCAGAAAACTGGAAATCAAGATCGAGGTCATTACCGTGCAATGACTCGCACAGGATCTCCCGCTCCCGGCCCCTCGCCTTCTTTTTGCCCCGCGAACGCGATGCCCTCGTGCTCACAGTGCGTTGCTCATACAGAAGAACTGGAGTTGAATCCAAATGCCATTAAATCCAGCTTCATGATGCAGTCCTTTTTTTTATTTTTTAATATTTACTTAAATATCGCATAATTTAATTTTATTTTAATTACTTATACACACTCAAAATATTATAAAACTAACATACACACACTTTAGTTAAAACTCAATCAAAATCTATTTAAAAAAATATTTCATTAATAAATCATTAAAATTATATTTTTATCTTTAATAGTACAGTTTTTTTTCTTTATCAATGCCACACTAAAGCGTTGATCTATCTTAAAATCAATTCATGTCGTGGATGTCTCCTTCTCTTGCCACCATCTAAAAATCAAAAGTTTTAAGATTTTCACTCAAAATATATTCAAATATCTTTAAAATAATATAACAAACGGCTCAGATTTTTTATAACCTAACTATATTTAGTTTATTAAAAAATTATGATTAATTATTATAATAGAAATAAGTTAAACTATATGTATGTGAAATTTTATAATATTTTGAGTGTGCATAACGTAATTAACTAAGAATAGATGAGTAATGCATAAATAAAATCAAAATAGTATGACATGTAGGTTTTTTTTATGAAAATGTAGTCCTAAACTAGAATACTTAGGTTTGAGTTTTTTTTAGATAAAAAAAAATATTTTTAAAATTTAATGAAAAAAAATATTTTAATATTAAAAAATATATAAAATATAACTATACTTTAAATTCTAATATTAGTATTTGTAATAGATTTAATTTTTATAATTAAAATTTGTGTTAGACAAAAATTTTATCTTGAACTAAATGAGACCTAAACAATAAATTAAAGTATAAATTTATATATACACATGTAAATGATTTGTTAAATTTAAATTTATTTATGGAAAATGAACTGTTAGTTCAGAAAAAAATGAATTGTGATAATATTTGGGTGAATTGCATGGTGCACTCTTACATCTTTAAAATAAAAGTTGACACCATTACACAAGAATTTAAAATTCGGTTGAAGACTTCAATAATTTTAGATCAATGTTCAATGAAAATTAATTCAAAAAAGCTTTCGGGTTTTGTGTTTAGCCAAAACTTGATAGCTTTAATCGAGTTTCTGCTGAAATTGTCAAGACGCATTTCTCTAAAATGTAATATTTAGGCCTTGTCAATATTTAGCTAGTTAATTTTAACCTAATATATCACATCACATAAAATTTAATATTAAAAATTAATTATATTTATATTATACATATAAATTAAAATAAAAAATTAACTTTATTTCATATCCTATTTACATCCAAATAATAACTTGTATCACATCTCTCACGTATCTTAACATAATAACTAACTTTATTTCATATTATTACTACTTTCAATTAAAAAATATTTAAATTTAACTTTTCAAACAAATAAATTCTTAATAATTATCATAGATAAATTTAAATTTATAAAATTTAAATAATTTATAAAAATTAACATTAAAATTGTTAATACTAAACCTATTTAAACTGCCAAAAGAAATAATTTTTATCTTGTGGCCAAAACTAAAATTAAAACCGAAAAATTTGATTTTGACACGTATGTTAAAACATGCAACCAAATTGTCAATATTAATAATTTCAAAAATGTTAAGCACATGTTTTCATCTTTAATTAAGTATGTAAAAGCACTAATATAAATAGCCAAAGTTTTTCATTTAAGAATCACAATAAGCTATAAATGATAATAAGAAATTTAAATCATAGAATTCGACACAATTAGAAGGTATGTGCTAATTATAATTACATAAATGAGATTGGGAGAGTACAATATTTATGATTATTTATTCTATTTTACCACATTAGAAGGAGCCATAGATATTATTCAAGAGACTGGCTCTCAAATAATGAAAATTCTCTGAAGATAATAATATTTACCAGTAGCTGACTTAACGAATTATAGTTCTTGAATATTTAATTTAGTAAGAACATTATTACTCTTTACATAACAAATTTAAAATAATAATAATAATACTAATATAAATCACACAGCTATTTTCAAGCATTGATGGTGGCGATGTTTACTTGAATATGAAACTATTCATCTATTTACATACTCTTGGCCCTGTTTGGTAATGTGCTAGAAATCATGGCTAAAATTACTCATGACCAAAATCTTAAATTTATTTTAAAAAAAATTAAAAAATTATTTTATATTTCATCTCACACAAATTCCAACATTAAACAATTACTTTATTTCACATCCAATACAATTCTCAATAAATCAATCAACTTTATTTCACATCATACACAATTTTTAATATAACCAACTTATTTTATTTCACATCATACACATTTTTTAAAAATGACTAAAAATTCAAACTACATCTTTTTTTCCTATTACCAAACAGAGCAAGGCAGAAGTGCGTGCAAGGATTGATCATATCTCTCCCAGTTCCTGCTGTATCTCTCTCTGCAAGCATATCATTCAAGAGAAAGCGCATTAGCTATTAATAAAAAAGCAGCGGCAAAACGGGTCAGAGAGTCGGGTTCGCATCAAAATTGAATTCATCTTTAGCCGATACAATAAACAAGGTTGGATGACCCAAATCCCGCACAAAAAATTTTAGGGTTTTTTACCCGTATGACACAAAAAACTTCAATATTTACTTATTAGAC
>KZ451900.1:1388841-1464940 GCA_002786265.1 Apostasia shenzhenica | reverse complement strand
AACTAAAATTAAAATAAATAAGTGTGTGTCATGTAATATTTAACTTTAGGGTGTCTAATAAGTAAATATTGAAGTTTTTTGTATCATACGGGTAAAAACCCCTTATGGTTATGATGACTGACAAGCTACCGCAATCCTCCAATTTGGGATCGATCATGCAAATGAAGTGTGGCATAGGTAGCGTTAAACACAATTCAACTCATTTAATGAACTAATAATGAACTGTTATTCAGACCCGAGCGACCAAAGCCTAAAATTTTCAGCCAGGTTGGCGGCTGGCGGCCACGACAATGATAAAAACTGCTTCTAAACACATGGAAGAGAAGAACTGCCATTACTAGCTTTTTTCCTCGTTTCTGAATTGTGGAATTTAACTGCGTTCATTTTTAAAGAAAAAAAAAATATTGGATTGAAGGTTTGATTTAATTCAAGCTGAACATCAACGTTTGACTTTCAGTGAAAAGATGAAGAATATGAACCTCAATGGAGAGGGGAGCTGTTGTAGGGCTGTAACGACCAGTGACTTTGCCATCCCTATCAATTAGAAACTTGGTGAAGTTCCACTTAATTCGGGATCCCATGAAGCCACCCTTGCTTTCTTTTAGAAATTTGTATACAGGCACGGCATCTCGACCATTTACTCTAACCTGAGAAGTGAAAGAATAAAGAGAAAAAAAAATTGCTTTAGGGTTCTTAATATTAACGGAGAATTTCATGAAAACCTATATTTTTAAATTCACGTTTTCCTAGGTAAGGTGCACATTCTGCACATTCTGCAAGCAATTTCCACCTAAATGTTAAAAATATCTACAACAGGTAATGCGGGACGGAAAAAAAATGCAAATAATATTTTATATTTATATTCAGTAAAATTGATTCATAAATTATTTCTAATTAAGCGCAAAATATTTTCTAAATAAATTATATGATAAATAAGATTTTTGAATCATGTAAATTAAGATATTTTAAAATTAAAATTAAAATAGATCGTCTGATAAATAAAAATTTATCAAATTAGATTAGAGCATCAATTTAAATTCAATAAATCAGATCTGAGGTTCAGGAATTTAGAACAGATGTCTCAAACTTAAATCCAACAGTAATTGTCACTCAAAAAAATATTGGGTCACACAATTAGAGCTAAATAAATAATCCAAGTCAAGCAAATAATTTGTATTGTGATCAAATAATCAGATTAATTGGGTTCGGGAAAGAATTTACCAGTAATCGTATCCGATGTTATGGAGGATATCGTTAGTTTACGCATCGTGAACAATGTTGCAGAAAGTCGAACCAACGGGATCGAGGTCTGAGATCATGGACAATGGCTGCGTGCCGGAGCGCGAGCAGTAGCTGGCCATGAATGATGTTGCAGATGACTGCGTTAGTTTAGCGTTGTGAACGATGTTGCATAAAGCCGAACCAGCGGGATCAAGGTCCGAGGTCTTGAATGATGGCTGCATGTCGGAGCGCGAGCAGTGGCTGTCCGTGAACGATGTTCCAGATGGTTGCGTTAGTTTAAAGGCCTTGTTTGGCAAATGCCCAAAATTGGGCAAAAAAATATAATAATATTTTAAATTTATTATAAATTTTAATAACTTTATTTCACATCCAACACAAATTCCAACCTTAAAAATCAACTTTATTTTACATCCAACACAAATTCTAACCTTAAAATCAGCTTTATTTCACATCCTACACACCTCCTAATATTAAAATAAATTTCTTTCCCATTAACTCTATAAAATAAAATATTCTCTTTCCTTACCCAAATTTATCCTCCAACCAAACAAGCCCTAAGCATCGTGAACGATGTTGCAGAAGGCCGAACCAGCAGAATCGAGATCCGAGGTCTTGGACGATGGCTGCATGCCGAAGCGCGAGCAGTAGCTGGCCGACTGGAGCAGTAGTAGCGGAGTCGTCAGCTCTCATGTGTAGCCGGCGGGTCGCTGGAGGCGAAGGCGGCATAACCAGGGCGAGCTTCAGAGGTAGACGAGTGCACAAAGTATTGGAGGCACTCGGAGATGATCCAGAGAGAGAGAGCAATGAGTAGAGTTTTTTTTTTGAAAAGTGGATAACTAGGCTAATTTGAGAATTCTCACCAAAGGCTAACCTTACCATTTCCTTCACTGAAATATCGATATTTTAACCCGAATCTAGGCTTTGAGAAAGCTCAAACATAATTTCATTCACTAAATGTTATCTTCCATTATAATGCAAGACAACCTCTTTATATAGAGAGATCCCATGAACAAATTTGAAAATATAATATTTTAATATAAGAAATAAAATACCAAATAAATAAAAGCAAATACTAATTCTATTACAATAAAATAAAATCAGCTTCAAATATGGTGAGTCTTTGAATCACCCAAATATACTCTGAATCAAATCAAATCAAATTAAATCTAAATAAAGCTAATATGAAAATCTCTAATAGCTCTAATTAATTTGAATTTAAATTTTGATTCAGCATATGACGTTATCTTAGCCGTCCAATTCAATGTTGATCTGTGTCCCCACCAGCAGGCTTGGCATGCCAAACACATTCTGATTGAAAGAAAAAAAATTTCAGCACTTCAACAGCATTGACAAAAAAGACATTCTATCAAAATGTACTTCCATGGACTTGATAGAGAGAGAAAGAAAGAGAAACTATGCAAACCATCATTCAAACCTCAAGAACTTAAACAAAAATCACATTAAAATGCCACTAAGTCTTGATGCTATACCATCGGTCATAGTATCAATGTTTGGTATGACAAATAAGGAAGAATTAAAAAGAGCTATAATTTTTTGCTGGGAATGCATATGTCAAATTAACCACATTACTAATTGACAAGAAGTTATGGTATAACCTATTAGTCTAGGATTTTGGGTTAATGTGTATCCCTTCATTTGCGTATTAGGCCCAACTTAATCCCCCAAGTATTTCTACTCTAACGAGTGGTATCAGAGCTAATAGTTCGACTATGATGAAATTGTTTATGCAAGTTGTGCTTTCACAGATCTTCGCCGATTTAAACCACAGTTAAGCAAAAAATCAAAGAGCGGTTGACTCTCTTTTGTCCCAAGGTGATTGAGTGGGATCTTAATGTGCATATACTTAATCAGTTAAAATGGCACATGGATAAAAATGACGATTACCATTTCTCATAAAAGGGGGGATTGTAGGAAAGGCCAATAAGAATTATCTCATATTGGAAGCCAACAAGAAGTTATGGTACTTAATATACAAATGGTGGTCATAACCTATTAGCCTAGACTTTTTATTCATTCACTTGTGTATTGGGTGCAATTTGGACCTCAAATAATTCTCCTCTAACATCTCCATGGTCTCTTCATTAACAGATTTAAGATTGATGAAAATAGAAGGTGCAGCTGAGAAGATTTAACTCACAAGTTCTAGATTTTGAATAACATACAGCAAAATCTAGCGTCATAACCATTATTAACTTAGATTTACCTCAAAGCACATTATGAGCATGGTTTTCATAGTTGCTTATAATATCTTTAATGAGCTCAAAACAGAACCAGTTCTCAGTGGGAGTCTTCTATAAGGATTTCATGCCATTTCTACCAATTTGCACAGAGCCACTAAGAAGTTGAACAATTGCATTTTTGCCTAACTTGAAAAATTAAAGCAATAGTATCACTACCACAAGAGAATCAAACCGGACATTCAGCATCCAAATTTGAGCAACCAATTGAGCCTAAGAGACATGCAGTGAATGGAAACCATATACCAGTATTGCAACAATCCTATAAAATTAAACAGTTTATATTGAGGTCAAAGGAAATGGATTGCTAATATATAGTATATTCTTAAGATATCATAATGGAAAGTTAGAATCATGAATAATTGTGATGTGAGACAGATCGCAAATGTTAATCAAATTAGACATCAGTGAATTAATTACAAATTATTTTAAATTGAGAAAATTTCAAATCACACAAATTTAAACCAATTTAAAAGCTAAATTCATCGAATCGCCAGTAAATAGGAATTTATCGAATTAGATTAGATGTAAATTTAATTTTAGAAAATTAGATTTAATATTTTAGAGATAAAATTAGGTTTTCACAAAAATATAATTCTAACAATATTTCTCTCAATCTCTTCATTTGAGCCCAATTAAATAATTTAATAGAATAATAATTCCAATTTTAATAAATTAACTAATAATAATTTGAAATCGAATGAAAAATATATCTTTAATTGCCGAAGAAAATATAAATATAAGACAGAAGATCCCACAAATCAAAATGGATGGAATAGAGAATTGGTGACATTAGGTATACAACTATACATCTATACGCAGAAAGTTTTCCTTGAGGATGACGTTACCAAAGCAATATATGGATCCCACCTAGGTAGCTTCTCAAAGGGATATGGGAGCTCAATAGCAGCATCGGTTTGTTGGTGGTGGTTCAATTTTAATTGAAGCATCAAGCTAATGAACTTCAGCACATGGAATTCAAGGGAAAAGGTCCAGTGAATGGTCTCGAGACTAGAGAATTGCAAACGATTTTGATGTACGTAGATTGGATTGTGTTGAGTTGGCAAGGGGAAGGGGGATTGAACATGATGGTGGAAGTGCGATGCAAGGAAGATGAGGCAGCAGGAGTTAATTAGAGCTTGGCAACTAGGAATTTTGAAGAAATTTTTTTCTCTTGTGGATAACTAGGTAAGATTCTCAAATAAAGCCCTGCCGCTTCTTGTTATAACATCGATCATTTTCAGATCTTACATTGATCTCATCATAGCATCAAATTGCAAGCAACCTCAATTTTCATTAAACACGTTAATTAAAAATGACTCAATATGGAATCTATAGAGAGACTAGTCCTGCCATAAGAATAATATAGATGACTAGTCCTATAAGAACAATATAGAAACTGTGGTACAAAATGAACCATTATAATAAATAAAATAAATAAATAAATAATAAAACTTGACTAAATCAATGTTAACAAACTCAGCGGATAATAAAATAAAACAAAATAAATCAGAATAATCTAACATCAATTCATCAAATGTGATCATGCGCAATATGATCTAGGCAGTAGATGATATGTCCCCCATTAATTCACACCAAGTGGAAAGAACTTATCTCCATCGAGAATGAGTCAACTCTTCTCATATGTATTTTCCAGAAGATCTAAGCAATTTGCAACTCTTTCTCAATGTTGTCCAAATCGCTCGAAAGAGATTCACATCTTCAACAAAAATATATTGCTGATATTTTGATTTCAAATGGAAAGTATCCATTCACCAAGGATCTTTTTTTCATAAAGATCTTCTATAGAAGAGGGTTTCGCTAGTACACACCAAAAAATACTCTCAAAAAAGGTAGGAAAGCACAAAAGTGACAGAACTCTAAGTATTATTGTTAGGTCCCAATCTTTTATAGTCTGATAGTAAATCCAGAATATATGTAAATGAAACTCATCTGAAATTTTGAATAAGCATTCATTCTAAAGAATGAAAGAAAAAAGTAATCTAACACATAAAGATGAATTCAAACATAGAGCTCATTTTATGACAAAAGATATATAATCCCAACATGTTAACAAAAGGCAATCATAAGGATGTGGATATGCAAAAAGGTGTTGAGCCAAACAGATGCCAAAGAAATCTTCAGAAGTAACTAGCGAACTCCTTAGACCAATTGACAGTAGTGTTACCACTCAAACTTGTGCACTATCATAAAATGTTGGCCTTTCTTCTCGGTCTATCTCCACTCCAGGGCTCACCTAAATGTGACAACTTCATATATCTCATCACCTTAATCGATTGCATAGAAATGTGCTTTATGGTATCATGACACCTTCTATGCTTCTTAAGAAGATAAGGATCCACCGAGTAAGATCCTCATCATGACCAAGTAATGAAGCAACAAGTGATAGATGGATCTTCTTTAATATGCTCAATCATGGTGTCTCAAAGGGACATATGACTTACTTCCTAATTGTGTTCTAAATAAATTTCTCATTTCCCATATTTCACATATTCCTCACCTAAGATAGGATCATTATATAAATAGCGATGCCCAGAAATGTATTGCTCCACTAAGCAAGAATCATAATAGTCTTAGTGGCATACTAGGTATTATGCTCTTGAAGAAGAGGTAGACTAACAGTGAATAACTGATGGTTCTACATGACACTACAAAACACACTATTTTCTCATCCCTCAAAAAAGTTGAACTGACAATGATAATTATGCCTCTATAAGCACTTTAACCAATCCTCACTCAAAAGAAGTAGACTGCCAAAAGTGACAGGTGCAACAATCTCACAATATTAAGAGGGCTAGTGGAAATAGTGTTATTTCATAATTCAGAATGCTCGGATGTTGGAGATCTCCAAAACTACTCATATCGATCTATTTACTGGCCTCCTTAACTAGTTATCCCATGCCAATGCAACTCGTCTCATACGTCCTATCATAAACTAGTTACAAATCTCAATATCGTCATCTCAAGGTCCTTGGAAATCCAACAAGTGATGGATTTTTTATTGAACACATAAAGGGCCCTTCCAATCATGTTTGAGTCTATATTAAAATAAAAAAAGGGTCCCACAAACGGAAAATGAGAATACCTATCGATGTTCAGATACGGCTCATTTTAAAGGGAGGGAGAATCTTTTTCTCCTCTCGAGAACTTCAATATCAAAAAAGCATTCAGAATGGATGATGGCTTCATTTTAGTGCCAGAAGCAAAGTCTCAATTTTAATCTCCCCAAAAATTTTTTATTAGTTACCAAACCTAACTTCCTTGGATAATTAGGTTTCTGGGATTCTCACCTAAGATCTTGTACTTATACTTCGAGACACCTACCATTTCCAGAATCTCATACAGAATCCATCATAGATTTAAATTGCACTCAATTTTATTAATCCTGATCTAATAACAAATAATTAAATACAAAAAAAAACATAAGCAACTAAACATAGCACTACAATAAATAAAATAAACAAATAAAAATCTTAGTCAATATTAACAAACTAGATGAATAATTAAAAAAAAATCAGCATCAATCCATCAAAGGCAAATATAGCACACTCTGATCTGAGCTATTGATGACAAGGATGTCCCAATCCCTTGGGTAGTAAGTTTACACTTAAACTTGGGCAGAGCTAAACCAATAACTATAATTAGATTTAACATCTTTTTGGATTTGAGAAAAAATAAAAACTTTTTACTATATTAGGAAACAAGAACTAGGTTAAAGTTAAGCATGCTTAAACCAAAAGATATAACTAAATAGATATAAACAAAATCTCAACATTCGCCCTTTACAAAATCATTTTAGCTTTTTAAGTTGGGAATTAATTTGATATAATTGCTCGCTTGCTCTTTTATGACCTTAAATGCATATAGCCTGGACAAGGTAAGGATTGCTCACCTGGAGTTATAGTCTTAGTTTGTCATAATGTTGTCGTAATTTAAAAGAAATGAATAGGATAGCAACTTTAAAAAGGATAAGATATTTTATGCATAAGGAATATTACTAATACATTCATCTTCCTTGAACTTCCTTTGACTGATTCTCAACTGTCCTCGCTCAATGTTCCTCTGAATTGCTCACATATACTAAGTAGCCTGAAGGTCTATTGGCCTAAATATCCTAAAATAAAAGGTTAAATTACATTTGAATCCCTAAGATTTTAACCCCCTTCTGCATAGGTCCGTCCATGGTGAAATATTTCAAATAGGTCTTTCCTATCATTTTTCTGTTAATATCAGTTAGGTTCTAAAGTTACATGAACTACTTCAATGTGGTCTATGTGAATGGTTTAAGTCAAGCAATCCTAAATGCTAAGAAAATTGGGGAAGGATGTAAGAACGGGGAAAGAGAGAATAGGATGGGTGTGATATTAATATTAAATTAAGACTTCTCAGTACATTTATTCTGTGCTAGTCATCGAATAATGATGGAACTAGCACCACATCACCCATATTGCTTTCAAATAAACAAATACAAGATATTTTACCCGAGAAATTTGAATTGTCTGCTCAAATTTACAGATAGAAGCAATGAAGTAGAGTCTTCATAAAACTATAAATGCCTGAAGCAATCAGACAGAGATAATTATGCAAAGAGAAAAGGTAAATGATTGCGCTGAGAGCTCCATATATACAATAAAACATTATCCCAGCACCACAAATTTATTTTTAAAAATCCTATGCAGAACCAATCTCAGGTCCAATATCATAAATCGTACTAACTCTAGTATGGGTAGAACTTGTATCTATGTGTATGCTCAGCACTAAGAATTACATGTTTCCTGGTCTCAAAGAATGAGTGTGTGTGTGTGTGAGAGAGAGAGAGAGAGAACTGACGAAAGTTAGCACCTAAATGTAATAACCATTTATACACTTATACATATAATTTGGTGACAGGAATTTCTCGTGATTTATAAAACCTTGTTGCTGGTTTGACCTATCCATGTAAATGACTATATCATGTATTGAATTCTCCAATGGAAACCATATAACTGTACCTAAGGAATCACACACTTCCATTCCAACAAGTAGCCAAATAAGTAAAGAACTTATCAACATTATGCCCACGCACATGCATCTTCATAATAAAGTAAAACATTTAAAAGATTAGATAATCGAGCAAAACTACTTCAATGGATGCTGAAGCGTTAAAAGAGTTTATTAAATTTCATTTTTTCTAACACAGGTTTCAATCAGCATACCTTTTGGAAAATAGGATATTCTGCCTGGTACCTTGTACATGCAAACTCTTTTGCGTCTTGGCTTGTTCCAGGCTCTTGCTTCAAAAATTGATTACAGGGAAAGGCTAAAATCTCAAAATCTGCATGACAGAAATAAGAAACATAAACATCAAGTCAACCAAAAGATTAAATTTGTAATTTGTAACTACAGTAGAAATACTATCCTAAAGATTAAGCAACCTCAAGCAAGTATGTATCAGATTTCACAGGATTAAGAATTGAAACAGTTAATTACACAAGCATACCATCAAAAACTAAGATAAAAAAAACTTTCAGAATGATGGTATCGGCCTCTTAAGCTTACATTTTCTCTTTAATCTATAGTCAAGTGGGAAGAAACTTGTCAAATGTACTAACAGAAGCAATTTTGGTAGTTTGGAATAAATCCAAAACAGAAAGGAAGTCCAACTCATGTTACATATATAAAGCACTGCCCATTTTCAATCATTTTATGAGACCTGCACTTGTTGATGAGATTGTTAGATACCCTTGCCATAATATACAATCTAGTTATCTGCAACCCCTGGAAAAGAAGGTTTACACGGAAGATAAACCTAAGAAAATCACCCAAAAGATCAATAAAGTCAACCTTTAACTGTTGCAAGTATCAGGATTAATTCCTAAAATTCTACTCCATTCACTATTCTTTTTACCTAATCAGTTCTTCAATTGTCTGATACTCATACATTAAAAGCGTAACAAGGTTTATAAAAATTAGATAAAACAAAAAAATCAACAATAACATCAATCTTACCTCTGTTCTTGTACTTTTTATACAGCTCCGTCAACTGAGTATAATTTTCATCCGTGAAACCACTGTTTAGAGAGATGAAAGAATAAATCAACCCACACCATGGCCAATAAACGAATCAATAGAAATCGAACGAGAAGAAAAGGAACCAACCATTTTGAGGCGACATTGACGACCAACAAAACCTTCCCTTTGTATATCCCCAAATTGACGTCCTTCCCTGTGCTATCCTATATCCCATGATAGTCCAAAGAAAAAACTGAAAAGATGATCCAATTTACCGACCAAACTAAAAGCAAACGACAAGAAGCAGGCCGCCCACTTTAACCGTGAATTCATGGATCGATTTCGCGGTTGGTGTGGAATGAGAAGCTCCCATTGAAGCCTATTTCGACTGCTCCGTCTTCTCCGGCTTGCTCCAGCGGTGCTGCGAAATGAGAATGAGATTGGAGAAGACGATTGAAGAAAAAAACCCTAGATAGCGCGGGAACGCTGGAGTCTCGATTTTCCCCGTCGAGGAATATGAACAAAACTGAAAAGCCGTAGGGATGGCATTGCAGATTAGCAAGCTCTGCAGGCAATACTGGGCCCACCAAGTGCTTACGTGACGTCTACTTATTGGCTGATTGAACTAAAATATTTATAATAATAAAAAAGGATAAATTATTAATTTTTTTTTTTGATAGGGAAAAAATTATTAATAGATTTCTATAACCAGATAATTACCTACATGCCACATAATTTAGTTTTATTTATACCTTACTCATCCATTCTTAGTTAATTATACTATGCACACACAAATTATTCTTACATACACACACATTTGAGTTAAAACTTAATTAAAATCTATTTAAAAAAATATATTTTGTTAGTAAATTATTAAAATTATATTTTTACTCTTAATGATACATATTTTTCTATTCCTCAATACTACACTAAAGCGTTGATTTGTCCTACGGATGTCTCCTTCCTTTGCCGCCACCTAAACATTAAGATTTTAGGATTTTCACTCAAAATATATTTAAATATCCTTAAAATAATATGATGAACGGCTCAAATTTTTTGTAATCTAACTATAGTTAAGTTATTGAAAAATTACGATTACTCATTATAATAAAAATAAGTTAAAATATATGTATATAAGATTTTATAATATTTTGAGTATGCATAGTATAATTAACTAAGAATGAATAGGTAAAGCATAAATAAAACTAAATTGTGTGGCATATAGGTAATTATCTCTTCTATAATTTGTAGATAATTAATTATAGTCGCTTTGAGAAAATAGCAACCATAAAATAAGCTGTCATTATAAATAGAAATGAGTATACACATCTTTTATATTTTAAAATAAAATTTTTCTCAATCATTATTTTTTTTGATAAGAGAGGGGTGCAGAATTAATTGTTTTTAAAATATGTATAATATAAATGTAACAATTTAATAATTTAAAATTTATTTTTATTATTCATATTATACTATATTATACTATACTATAGTTAATAACCATATTATTATAACTTAAAAAAATGTTGTTATTATTAGGGTAAATTACATTCGAGTTAAGGACGTTTCAAATTAATTTTAGGAGGCATTTGGTTTAGTGTTATCTCAATATTATGTTATGTTATCTTTAGAAAGTAATTGTTTGGTTTAATGACATCTTTAAATAACATTATAATTAATTACAAAAATGCCATTACATGCTGACATCTAGATGTCACCCCAAATCGGGCGACATCTCAAGATAACACTGTCAATTTATTATTATAATATCAATAACTTTCAACTAAACAAAAATAATTTAGATAGCATTGATATTTTCTAATATCATAACATTGAACCAAACAAATGTTCATTGATGAATAACAATGACATTTAGATAACATGACATCTAAATAATATTGACATTGAGATAACACTGAACCAAACGCCCTCTTAACTTTTTACATACTTCAATTTAGGCCTCTAAGGATATTTTAAAAGTGCAATCGTTTGTCCTAACTAAATCATTAAGTGTTCATTTTTAATCATTGTGTCATAAGATTATTTTTAATTAGTATTTTTTTATTATTTTAAAATATAATTTTTTGTTGATCCCAAGTCCCAACTAAAACATTAGTGTTCATGTTTTAATCATTATGTCATAAGATTATTTCTAAACGGTAACTTTTTTACTTTTTAAAATATAATTTTAAAATGCTAATATTTATATTTTATAATATTAAATTTTTAGATCGAGTAAAACAAATAATAGAAGAAATTAAATTTTATTTTTTTTGTTAAATTATTAAAGAAGGATATGGATAGTGAGGTATAATAGTCATATAAAATATGTAAATTATTCAAGCTAATTAAAAATAATTAAATATTATGTTTTCTGTCACGAAAAGCCAATTAAAAAGGTAAGATTTCAATAGAGAGATCGAAATTGTAATGCTTTTATATAACTTCAAGGACAAAAATCGAATTTTTTTAAAAATCATTCTCTTGATCTCAGGTTCCGAATGACCATAGAAATGAAGAGAATGCCACCACAAATAAGAACTAGACTGTATTTTGTGTGCCTTAGTTTGAGAGAGTTTATTTTATTTATTTGATAGTGGAGACTTTTAATAGTTTGAACTCTTTGTTCATCTTTTCTAGTTATTAATTTTGATTAGTTGATTTTAACATCATTTTTAAGACATTGCTCGAGATTGAACTTATCATCTTTCTGAATAAGAATAATTCTAGGTGAGCATCTTTCGATATTAAATCTTTTGAGAACTTTATTGACATATGCTTTCTGAGACAATCCTAATATTTCTTGTGATCTATCATGAAATATTTCTATTCCGATCACATAAGATGCCTTACCGATGTCTCTCATTTCAAAGTTCTTAGAAAGTTCTTTGTCTCTCATAATATTCCTAAATCATTCGCAGCTAATAATATCATCAACATATAGAACCAAAAATATATACTTGCTCCCGTTGATTTTATGGTATATACACCGATCGACGGTATTTTCTTTAAAACTAAAAGATATAATGGTATCGTTAAACTTAATATACCATTATCGGGAAGCTTTTTTAAGTTCATATATTGACTTTCTTAATTTACACATTAAGTGCCCTTTATCTTCTATGGAAAAAACTTTTGGTTAATCTATATAGACTTCCTTCTCAAGATTTTCATTAAGAAATGCAGTTTTTATATCCATCTGGTGTCACTCCAAATCATAATGTCCTACCAGTGCTATAATAATTCTTAATGAATTCTTTTTGAATACAGGACCAAATGCCTCCTTATAATTAATGTCACCCTTTTGAGTATAGCCTTTGGCAACAAGTCTGGCTTTATATTACTCTATATTGTCATTTGAATTGAGCTTGGTCTTGTAGGCCCATTTACACCCAATTGTCCTATAACTTTCTAGCAATTCAATGAGGTCCCAGACTTTATTTTGTTCCATAAACTTTCAGCTCATCTTTCATTGCATGGATCCATTTATCAGATTCACTACATTCTATGGCTTTCTTAAATGAAACTAGATCTTTATTAATGCCAACAGCAAAATCTAATTCTTCTAAATAAACCACATAATCATTAGAAATTACTTGTCTTCTTTCTCTTTGAGACCTTCTCAGTATTATGGTTGTGGTTCATTATCATTGGGTATTTGTAAGTTAATTTCATTTATGGGAGCTGATTCACTTAATTGATGTTCAATATTATTGTCTTGATCAATAACTGAAATAATACTTCTACTTTTTATAGATGCATAAGGAATATTTAAGGATATATTTACCCTTATTTCCTTTATCTCTATAATTTATTTTTAAACACTCCCCTAAACTCACCATTTTCTAAAAATTTAGCATTACCAGTCTCAACTATTCTAGGACTATGACTTAAATAATAAAATATAAACCCTTTTGACTTTTTTGGATAACCAATGAAGAAGCCATTGATCATCCTAGGGTCCAATTTCTTTTCATGTGGATTATATACTCTTACCTCTACTAGACATCCCCAAATATGGAGATGTTTAATAATAGGTTTCCTTCCAGTCCATAGTTTAAAAGAAATTTTCTGAACTACCTTATTAGGAACCTTATTTAATAAATATGCAACAGTTTTTAATGCGTATCATCTACAAGAAATGGAGTAAATAAGAATTACTCATTATAGCCCTAACCATATCCATTAATATTCTATTAAACTTTTCAGCTACCCCATTTTGCTGAGGTGTTTCAGGCATAGTGTAGTACACTAATGCTGAGAATTGAGTAATTGGGTGAATGGACTCTTACATTTTCCCGATTCATTATACTTCTGATAATATTCACTACCTCTATCTGATTTTATTATCTTCACTTTCTTATCTGACTGGCTCTCAACCTACTTAATAAACACCTCTAGGGTACTTACTGATTCAGATTTTTCATACAATACATAGACGAATCCATAATATAAAAAATCATCAATAAAAGTGATAAAGTATTTTTCACCATTAAGAGTAGAGACATCGAAAGGTCCACAAATATCAGTGTGTATAATTTCTAAGGGCTGGGAACTTCTTATGGCTGCATTCTTATTAGTGTGTATAATTTGCTTACCATTTATGCAATCTATACACACTAAAATCTGTAAAGTCTAGATTTGATAAAATTTTATTTTTTATCAGTCTTTCTAATCTATCTCTTGATATATGACCTAGACATCTATGCCATAAGAATGATAAATTTTCATCTAATATACTACGCTTAGACTAAATACTATGATGCATATATAAAAGAGATTCAGAAAAATTAACATCAAGTTTCAATTTATATAAACCATCAATAAGAATACCTGAACCAATCATGATAGCATTCTTAAATAAACTAAAATTTTTAGATCCAAACAAAACATTAAAATCCATAAAGTCCAACTTAGAAATAGAAACTAAGTTCTTAAATACAGAAGGTATATAGAGAGTCTATGATAGATCTAGATGATATTCTGTATTCAAGACTAATCTGAAAGTCTCTATGCCTTTAACTGAAGCCTTCATTCTGTTTCCCATATATAAGAAATCTTCATTTGGATTTATAGTTTAGATCGTAAGGAATCCCTGCATCATATTATATACATGAGTCATTGCACCAAAATCAAGCCACCAAGTGTTATTAGGAACCTCAATGAGGTTTGATTCAAAACAAATAGAGGTGTGATTATTGTTACCTTTCTTTTTAAACCATGCCTTATGCTTCAGGCAATTCTTTTGAAAATGCCCAACTTTTTTATAGAAGTAATATTTATCATCTTTAAGTTCCTTCCTTTCAGCCCGAGACACATTAACAGGCTTCTTTTCCTTCTTAAACTTGATTTTACTTTTACTCTTGAAGTGACTCCCGCTTTCTAACCCATGAGATTTATAGAATGACCCTTCTGTTTCTTAAATCTTATTTCCTTATGAACCAACTTATTAGTCAATTCATTAACATTTCACTTATTATTTATGATATTATAATTTATCTGAAATGGTCATATTCAGGAGAAAGAGAGTTCAAAATGAATTGTACAAAAAAAAAACTTCAACTATCATTCCCAGAGTCTTAACTTTAGCTGTTATGTTAGACTTCTCAATAATATGCTCTTACATATTTCTCGACCCATCATACTTTATGGTCGTGAGTTCTGCCATAAGAGTACCAACGAAAGACTTATCTGCAGATCTAAATCTTTCTTCCACAAACTTCATAAATTCTTTGGCACTCTTTAAGATTCAAATTTTCTCCTTCCCTGCTTAAATTAGTAATAGCAATAGGTTTTTCTTCCAATAGTGCCAAGTCAAGATCCATCACACCTAAGTCGAAAACGAGTTGTTCATGCCATTCGAAGAAATTCAAACCATTAAACACAATAACAGAAGAAGCAGCATGCAAGTGAATAGGAAGTGCTGCAATAATAATAATAAATGCTCGTAAATAAACAATTTACTTCAGATTTAATAAATAATAAAAATATATTATTTGGTTGTTAATTATTCTTTAGCAAATATATATACTATCTTTGAATATACATATATATCTGAATAAGGAATATTAATTAACCTACTTTATGTTTACTAATTATAGAATAATGATTTACCTTTGGGCAAATCCAAAAATTCTACTAATTAGTGAACATCAAATTATTCATATATTCTAATAATAGGCACTTCATTTTATTAATTGTATAGATAATTGACTGCTTTATATCTATGGCGCCATTTGTTTTCAACTTAAAAATTAACTTGATTTAATTTTAACCTGACATATCACATCATATATAAAATTTAATATTAAAAATTAACTTTATTTCACATCCTACATATATTACTAAAATAATAACTAACTTATATCACATCGCTCACCTATACCAACATAATAACTAACTTTATATCATATCCCTCACATATCCCAACATAATAACTAACTTTATTTCACATCATTCATAATTTTTAATAAAAAAAATCTCTATTTAATTTTAATTTTAATTTTATTAAATTTAATCTTACAAACAAACAGACCCATATGTTATATTCTAAAATTATTTAACTTGGCCATTTTGGTGGCTGACAAATTAAATAATATAGAAACATACATATAAACAATTAATCATAATATGAAATAACTCATAATAACCTCCCACTATTCTAAATATTACTTTATGGAGGTAAAAAAAATACTATGGGTCTATTTGTTTGTAGGGTTAAATTTAATAAGATTAAAATTAAATTTAAATAGAGAAATTTTTTTATTGAAAGTTGTGAATAATGTGAAATAAAGTTAGTTATTATGTTGGGATATGTGAGGGATATGTTATAAGTTAGTTATTATTTTAATAATGTGTGTAGGATGTGGAATAAAATTAATTTTTAATATTAAATTTTATGTGTGATGTGATATGTCAGGTTAAAATTAAATCAGGTTAATTTTTAACTTCAAAACAAATGGGTCTATATCGTTAATAAATGTTTCAAATTTAATATCAAATAATAAAATCTACATAAATAAAATTACGAAATCATAATATTCATGAATTACATTGATTCCCTAATTGAGTAAAAACATGCTTCATGATCATGTATATTTGTATGAATCAATGCTATCAGTGCTTGAGAAACCAAAATAATAATAACAACAACAACAACAAAGCCTTATTCCCATTAAGTGCGGTCGACTACATGAATCTTTTATTTTCAATGCGCTCTATCAGTTATCAAATTCTTATGTAAGTCTAAGTAACTAAGATCACTCATAGTTTTTTGCCATGTCTTCTTTGATCTCACTCTTCCTTGTTATACATGGGCAAAATTCAATAACTCAATTTTTTTAACTGGAGCTTCAATCAGCCTACGATTTAGATGTTCAAACCATCTAAGTCGACTTTCTCTAAGTTTATCTTCAATTGGTGCAACACCAATCTTTTTTCGAATATACCCATTTCTCATTATATCCTTTCGTGTATATCCACACATCCACCTTAGCATTCTCATTTCTGCAATATTTATTTTATTTGTATATTTTCTCTTTGTAGATCAACATTCAGCACCATACATCATCGCTGGTCTTACTACAATTTTATAAAATTTACCCTTAAGAATCCAAAATAATAATAATAAAAAAAAATTATAGCTCGTAAATAAAGACTCTAAAGGCATAAAGAATCTTATTTATATACTTCATTCACTCTTAATACCCACTTTCACAAAAGAAACAGCAAGGTGTCATTAATTTTAATTAACAAAAAACTTTAGAACATCAATTGGCGATATGAAAATAAATAAGTAAATAAACAGCAGATTGTATCAATCAGAACATGATTTACTGAATACTCAAATGAAATGCGAAATTGAATTAATCATAATTAATCTCGACATACAAAATAACAAAGTTTAGTTTATAACCAAATCTTTTCATGGTTATTATCCGCATACAAATATAAGATTTAATTGCATAATGAAAATGTAAAACAAATAAGTGAAAATTATTTGCAGAGGATCTTTGGGAGAAAACTTAACCAAAGTTGAATTCCTTGCTCTGATACCGCATATTAAAACATCTCGTAAGGCTTTCACGCAAATAATAATATTAAAACCGAATACAAACTTCATAAGAAAATAGTGTACTCGAATTGGATGAAGATGAAGCCATAATCCGAGAACCTAGAAGGCGACGTATAAAATCGGTTTCTCCCGCTTTATCCCACCGATTTTTATAGTACGAAGATATGATGAAATTTCGTAATTCTAATTTAGGGAAAGGAGAGGACCATTTATATATTCAATGCATTATTCTGGTACGTCCATCAAGTAAATGGTAATTGAACGAACGAAATCGTCTAACTATTAAATGTTTTTGGCAGTAGGATTAAATCTCAATTAAGACCTTCTAATAATTCAATTAATTTTCATAACAGTTATGGGATTAATTTAAATTTTTAAAAGGAATATTTTTATAAAAAATATTCTAACATATTATGCAGCAGAGAGCATCATTAATTAACTCATGATCAATAGATGAGTATGTGAAGAAGCACAGCACACCCTCAAATATACTGTAAAACAGAAGCTTAAGAAGCAGCATATATCACTGAAGAAGAGCCTACCACTATTGTAAGGCTACTCATGAATGGCTGATGCTGGCTGCGATGGGGATAACTATGAGCAGGACGACGATGAGGAGGAGGAGGATGGCGATGCAGAGCCATTTCCTGCTGCTTTTCTGATAGCTCCTCGCCGCATTCAGCTCCTTGGCTCCGTCCCTAACATAGTGGGCAGCACTGACCACATGGTGCTCGATATCATCCATCTTCTCCCCCTGAACCTCCACCATCACCGCCATGTCGAGGAACACCTGGTGGAGCTCCAGCAGGCTCCTTTCCACCTCCTTCGCGGCATCACGCCTATCCTGGATCTCCCTCACCGTCTCCAGTAGCCTGCCGTCTCCGACTATAGATCGCCTCACGAGCTCCTCGCTCTTCCCTTCCGAGATCATCTTCTCCACCACCTCCTCCGGCGGCACCTCCCCCGTCACCATGAAATAGCGGCGCTCCACCTCCTCTTTGTGCTCTGCCATCATCCTCTGCCGCAGATCCTGGAAATCCATCATCATCTCCTTGAGCTTCTTCCGGAGCCCGTTTGTCACCGACGTCCTCGACCTGTCCACCGGAGTCCCATCGCGGCAGCCGGAGAGCCGGCGGTTGGCGGCGTTGTCGCAATCCATCCCCTCCAGCCGCTCGCGGATGCGCCGGGCTCTGTTTAGAATATCGACGGTGAGGGCGCCGATGCGGTCGCGTATTGCGCGCAGAGCCTCCGGGCGGCGGGCGGATTTGCCCTCCTTGTTCGCCTCCTCCATACGAGCAAGCAGCTCGCGGATCGACGCCATCTCTTCCTTCACGAGTCCGGCTTCCTCGAAGAAGGGGCGGAGGCTCTCGTCGGCGTTGCTCATCTCGATCTCCAACACTGCGTCTTCATCGCCGGCTTCGATGTCCTTCATGGCCTGTTTCTTGAGTTCCGCATAACTGAGGAAAGATCTCGTCATGAGATTGTTCATGGCGGCGATCAGGGTTTTCTTTCAAGCGCTAACAAGGATCAAACAGGTAGAAGAAGATCGAATTCGGAAGCCGATCGGGTAGCTTGAAGGGAGAGAATAGAAATTCATTCCTTTGCTCCATGGTGTGAGCTCCGTTTTATTTGAAAATATAGCCGTTGGGGGATGGCTTTTTTAAACTGATATCATTAAAGTAATAAAGTAATAACTGACTTCCATTCAAAAAAATTAATAAGTGTCCTTTTTGAACACTGATAAGCATTTTTCGTTAAACAGAAATAGCTCGAGCGACGAGCGACTTTTGCATCAATAAAGTTGCCCGAGAAGCGGACGACTTCTATTAAATAGCCCATTCTCTGGGTGACTTCAATCGTTTTTTTAAGAAAAAACTAGAAGTTACTTAGAAAATATTATTTTAATGACTTTATGTAAGAAAATAAAAGTAATTATAAAACAAAAATTAACAAAAATTAAAAATTTGTCAGTTAATTAATTAAAAAATTTTAAAGAAATCATCCACGTGGCTCCCACTTTTAATTAATTATCTTTCATCTTAGAAAGTATCATATATATACCGCAGTCTACCCTCTCTATTGAAGTCTTCTGTCTCCAACTCTCTATTAATTTTCCCTCCAACTCTTTGATCTATTGCCTCTTTGGTTTGGCCAAGCTCCCACTGCATGAGAGTCAACAGTCCATTGAGTGCCACTGCCTCGTACCAACCGTTTTGTGGTTGTTGTGCGGCCATCACCATTGTGTGTAACATTTTCGTCAGCAATATGTATGATGTTTATTGTCGTATTTTTATTGATTATATATACATAGATAAAAGTACATTTACTCAGAACAGCATCTTCATTTAGGAGATGATTTTTTAAATCTCAAAAGTTGTATAAATATTTTAGTAAATCTCAAAAATTAATTATTTAAGATTAAAATGTGATTTGTGATAGTAGCCTATCGTACTGAAGTTATATTAATTATTTTTTTTAAAAATATATATTTTTTATAAAAATTTCAGCTCAGAACTCACTAGTGACACGATATGGTTAATAGTAGAAGTCAAAAATATGCTCCATGCTAATTTTTATATAATGACATTTAGTTTTACAGTTAATTAATTAAAAAAACTTTAAAAAAAATCATCCACGTGGCTCTCAATTTTAATTAACTAGCTTTCATCCCAGAAAACATCATATATATGGCGCAGTCTGCTCTTCTTATTTAAGTCTTTTGTCTCTAACTTTTCGTTAATCTCACTTCCAACTCTTTGATCTATTACTTCTTTGCTTTTGTCCAAGCTCCCAATGCGTGAGTGTCAGTAGTACATTGAGTGCTGTCATCTCACACCAAGCATTTTGTTGTTATTGTGCGGCCATCACCAGTGTGTAATATTTTTGTCATCATTATGCGTGATGTTTATTCTCCAATTTTTGTAGGTTATATATACATAGATAAAAGTACATCTACGCAAAGCAGCATCTTCATTTGGAGAATGATTTTTTAAATCTCAAAAAAAGTACAAATATTACTTAGTAAATCTCAAAAATTAATTATTGAAAATGCAATTAAAGTGATTAAAATGTGATTTGTAATATAGCCTATCATACTTAAGTTATATTAAATATTTTTAAAAAAATATATATATATATTATAAAAATTTCAGCTCAGAACTCACTCATGACACAATCTGGTTAATGACAGAAATCTAAAATATGCTCCATACTAATTTTTATATAATGACATTTAGCTTTACAGTTAATTAATTAAAAAACTTTTTAAAAAATTGTCCACGTGGCTCCCAATTTTAATTAATTAGCTTTCATGCCAAAAAACATCATATATATACTGCAGTTTGCCCTCCTTATTTAGTCTTGTGTCTCTAATTCTCCATTAATCTCCCCTCCAACTCTTTGATCTATTGACTCGTTGCTTTTGTCCAAGCTCCCACTGCGTGAGAGTCAGCAGTTCATTGATTGTCGTCGCCTCACACCAAGCATTTTGTGGTTGTTGTGTGGCCATTACCAGTGTGTGTAACATTTTCGTCAGCATTATGCATGATGTTTATTCTCGTGTTTTTGTTGATTATATAAACATAGATAAAAGTACATCTACTGACAGCATCATATTCATTTGGAGGATGATTTTTAAATATCAAAAAAGTATAAATATTACTTAAGGGGTGTTTGGTTCAATGTTATATTGATGTTATGTTATGTTATTTAGAGAAAGCAGTGTTTGGTTTAATGACATCTACAAAAAAATATTTTATTAGATTATAAAATTATTAGTCAAAAGATGACATATAGATGTCATAACATCTACATTACATAACATAACACCAAGATAACATCGAACCAAACGCCCTTTTAGTAAATCTAAAAAATTAATTATTGAAAATGCAATTAAAATGATTAAAATGTGATTTGTGATAGTAGCATATCATACTAAAGTTATATTAATTATTTATAAAAAATATATATATTTTTTATAAAACTTTCACCTCAAAACTCACTTGTGACACGTATTTTTGTAACATTTTAGTGCGTGTAACATTTTTATTCACCTCAAAACTCACTTTCACCTCAAAATTAGTGCGTGTAATATTTTTATCAGCAATATGCATGATGTTTATTCTCGTATTTTTGTTGATTATATATATATAGAAAAGTACATCTACTCAGAGCAGCATTCTTCATTTGAAGAATGATTTTTTAAATCTCAAAAAAATTACAAATATTACTTAGTAAATCTCAAAAATTAAATATTAAAGATGCAATTAAAGTGATTAAAATGTGATTTGTGATGTAGCCTATCGTACTGAAGTTATACTAATTATTTTTTTTTAAATAATATACTTTTTTATAAAAATTTTAACTCAAAACTCACTGGTGACACGATCTGGTTAATGGCAGAATTTAAAAATATGCTCCATGTTAATTTTTATATATTGACATTTAATTTTTTAGTTAATTAATTAAAAAATTTTAAAAAAAACTCAACGTGGCTCCCAGTTTTAATTAATTAGCTTTCATCCCAGAAAGCATCATATATATGCCGCCGTCTGCCTTTCCTATTTTAGTCTTGTGTCACCAACTCTCCATTAATCTTCCCTCCAACGTTTTAATCTATTACCTCTTTGCTTCAGCCAAGCTCCCACAGCGTGAGAGTCAGCAGTCCATTGAGTGTCGCCGCCTCGCACCAAGTATTTTGTGGTTATTGTGCGGTCATCACTATTTTGTGTAACATTTTCGTCAGCTTTATGCATGATGTTTATTCTCGTATTTTTGTTGATTATATATACATAGATAAAAGTATATTTACTCAAAGCAGTATCTTCATTTGAAGGATATTTTTTAAATCTCAAAAGATATACAAATATTACTTAGTAAATCTCAAAAATTAATTATTAAAGATGCAATTAAAGTGATTAAAATAAGATTTATGATAGTAGTCTATCGTACTGAAATTATATTAATTATTTTTGTAAAATATATATATATATATATATATATATATATATTATGAAAATTTCAGCTCAAAACTCAGCGGTGACGCGATCTGATTAATTGTAGAAGTAAAAAATATGTTTCATGCTAATTTTTATATAATGACATATAGTTTTACAGTTAATTAATTAAAAAACTTAAAAAAAAATCGTCCACGTGCTTCCCAATTTTAATTAAGAGCCTTTCATCCGAATTTTAATGAAAGGGATGAATTTATTACTTTATTACTTAACGATGTCTATTTTAAAAAAGTCATCCCCCAACGGCTATATTTTCAAATAAAACGGAGCTCACACCATGGAGCAAAGGAATGAATTTCTATTCTCTCCCTTCAAGCTACCCGATCGGCTTCAGAATTCGATCTTCTTCTACCTGTTTGATCCTTGTTAGCGCTTGAAAGAAAACCCTGATCGCCGCCATGAACAATCTCATGACGAGATCTTTCCTCAGTTATGCGGAACTCAAGAAACAGGCCATGAAGGACATCGAAGCCGGCGATGAAGACGCAGTGTTGGAGATCGAGATGAGCAACGCCGACGAGAGCCTCCGCCCCTTCTTCGAGGAAGCCGGACTCGTGAAGGAAGAGATGGCGTCGATCCGCGAGCTGCTTGCTCGTATGGAGGAGGCGAACAAGGAGGGCAAATCCGCCCGCCGCCCGGAGGCTCTGCGCGCAATACGCGACCGCATCGGCGCCCTCACCGTCGATATTCTAAACAGAGCCCGGCGCATCCGCGAGCGGCTGGAGGGGATGGATTGCGACAACGCCGCCAACCGCCGGCTCTCCGGCTGCCGCGATGGGACTCCGGTGGACAGGTCGAGGACGTCGGTGACAAACGGGCTCCGGAAGAAGCTCAAGGAGATGATGATGGATTTCCAGGATCTGCGGCAGAGGATGATGGCAGAGCACAAAGAGGAGGTGGAGCGCCGCTATTTCATGGTGACGGGGGAGGTGCCGCCGGAGGAGGTGGTGGAGAAGATGATCTCGGAAGGGAAGAGCGAGGAGCTCGTGAGGCGATCTATAGTCGGAGACGGCAGGCTACTGGAGACGGTGAGGGAGATCCAGGATAGGCGTGATGCCGCGAAGGAGGTGGAGAGGAGCCTGCTGGAGCTCCACCAGGTGTTCCTCGACATGGCGGTGATGGTGGAGGTTCAGGGGGAGAAGATGGATGATATCGAGCACCATGTGGTCAGTGCTGCCCACTATGTTAGGGACGGAGCCAAGGAGCTGAATGCGGCGAGGAGCTATCAGAGAAGCAGCAGGAAATGGCTCTGCATCGCCATCCTCCTCCTCCTCATCGTCGTCCTGCTCATAGTTATCCCCATCGCAGCCAGCATCAGCCATTCATGAGTAGCCTTACAATAGTGGTAGGCTCTTCTTCAGTGATATATGCTGCTTCTTAAGCTTCTGTTTTACAGTATATTTGAGGGTGTGCTGTGCTTCTTCACATACTCATCTATTGATAGAAAGAGTGAAATGAGTGAAATGTGCGTTTTGTTAGATTATATAAGTACTTAATCCTACCTTCTTAATTTAACCCAATCTAGACAAGAAAATGCTTATTTTTTTGTTAACCTTGTCTCTTTTCTTTATCACTCACTTTTGTTTGCACTACCATTGGATCCTTGAAATTGGCTCTTGCCTTATTGTATGATCCTTTGGATGAAAAATAACTATTTTAAAGGAGAAATGATGAAAAAGTGTATTTTTGAACTAAAATACCATTCTCCATACTAGCTCTCCCTTGTCTCCTTCAACCTTTCACTTGTAAGCAGAAGGGGTCATCAATGCCCAAGATTTCACAACTATTGTTAGAAAGAGCAGCCTGGGGATACGAAGAAAGTTGCCCTACTCACAGTCATTGCCTAGAGAGAGAAAATGAAAGAGAAAAAGAGGACAGCTCAAACTAGAGATAGTTTCAACATCCTTGCTTGCAATGGGAAACTTACTTAATTGTTGAGTTGAATATTATGGAAGAAGAGGTTATGGATTATTCCTCATATCCTCACCTTTCCAATTATAGTTCTTTAAAACATCAATTTCATGGATTAGAAGCTACTTTTCATTGAAGTAAAATCAAGGAAAATATTTGGTTCGACAAATTTCACAAAGTGGAAATCATATATATATATATATATATATATATATATATATATATATATATATTGTAAAAAGCTTTAAAAGAATTAATTCTTTTCTCTCCTATTACTTCCATTCTCTCTCCAAATTTCTTTTACCTTTCAAGCACTCCACTTAAAATGAAAAGAGCTCAGATAAACACACGCCAACTTACTTTCTTTTCTGATACTTCTCTTTTTAGTGGCATCCTTGTAACCTACAGAACTTAATAGGGATGAAGATAAAAGACTAGTGTCAAGTATGAAAAGAGGTGTAAGGCATTGTAAGTTATTTTGGAGAAAATAAGAAATTTTGAATGTGTTACCAAAATTCATGAAATTATCACCTAAATGACATAAATTGGTTAACATCTAGATGACATTAATGGTAACGGAGAGGTGGGATTGATATTCCGAAAAAGAGGATGCCTTGAAATAACAAATATCTATTAGTAGAATTGTCATCATTTAATAAAAAGATACAAAACTGCATTTCATATATATATATATATATATATATAATGATATTGAATAAAAAAAATTTATAGACAACTATTTCTTCATCAACACCATCACCTAAATTGCATTGAACTAAACGCCTTCCCCCCTAAAGCTCATTTGAGATAGTTCAAACTATTTCTTTATTAAATTATTATTTTTGGCTCCTTATTGCAGTATGATGCTATTCATGGAGATAATCTGCTTTATTGGTATCAAGGTCTGAAACAATTTACAAGCACTACAATGTACAATATGGCAAGTGAAGAAAATTTAAGCTATATCTCTCACAAAATAAACCTTATCTTATGACATGATCTCAAGAGCTTCTCTAGTTCTTCCAAGAATGGTAAATACTGTGGCAGCAATATGCAAAGGTGTTAGGCCGGCCTCATACAACTGATCGGCAGGCGATCCGTGATCGATGTATCGATCTGGAAGAACCAATGGCCTCCACTGCATTCATATGAAAAAGTGATGGAAATCAACAGGTGTTTGTTCAAATTACCACGTTCATGATTATACAAATTGTAATCTGCAAACTTAAATGTTAGTTTAATTGCATTAGATTTTCATGTGATGTACAAATATAGATCT
Source organism: Apostasia shenzhenica (assembly GCA_002786265.1). NCBI lineage: Eukaryota > Viridiplantae > Streptophyta > Magnoliopsida > Asparagales > Orchidaceae > Apostasia > Apostasia shenzhenica. Next base: position 1,439,149 of record KZ451900.1, on the reverse strand, counting down.
CAATTCTCAAATTTTCAATCTTGAGTTCTGTCATATCTCTAATTTCAACCTTGATTTCTATCATCATTGAACATATGGCAAGGAGTGACACCACATACAAGACAATCAAAAAATAAATCACAACTTAAATAGAAAGATTTTCAGTTTCAATCTCGATGTCTATCATCATTCAACATATGACAAGGAGTGATAAAAATATACAAGACAATCAGAAGAGGAACCACATGTTAAAATTGAAAACCTTACAATATATTTATATATTACAAAAACAATAGTTAAATAACAAAAAAAATTATTTACTCTATATATTAGAAATAACAAGAAGGCATTGTTATTTATTTGATTGTCAAATAACAATAACAATAACAATCACCAAGCCTTTATCCAACTAGGTGCGGTCAGCACATGAATCCGTTGCTTCTTGCACTCATCAATAACAACTTCCTATGTAACTCCAAGTAAGCAAGATCAATCGTTATAGTTTCTTGTCATGACTTTTTTTATTTTTTTTCCCTCTTTTTATATATAATAATATCCAATAACACGCAATTTTTCTCTCCGGAGCTTCTATCAATCTACGATATATATATATATATATATATATATCCAAACTATGTAGATCGACTTTCTTTTAATTTATCTTCAATTAAGACTTTTTTAAACTTCTCACGGATGTACTCACTTTTCATATTATCCTTCCGTATATACTCATTCATTTATCTTAGCATTATTATCGCTATGACACTTATTTATTTGTATATTTCTCATTTGTCGCCCAACACTTAACACTATATAGTATTGCTGATCTTATTTTATTGTCTTACAAAATTAATTTTTAAGCTTAGGTGAGATTTTTCTATTACAAAACACTAGATGTATTCCTTAACTTAACCCAACCTGTTTGGATTTTTCTAATAATATCACCATCTAGTTTAATGTAATTTTGTATGATTAATTCATGATATCTAAACTGCTCACTTTTGACTGAATTCGCACTGTATATTCTGTTTTGGATTTACAACTCTAAGGTGTATTCCCCATAGTTTGAGTTTCGCATTGGCTCTATCTCTAGTCTTATCAACAAAAAAGATACCCACAAAAAATCATACACCGAAGAACCTTTTCATGAATGATACGTTAGGATCTCCATAACTAATACAAATAGATTTAAACTTACAGCTAAGACTTAGTCACACACAAACAAAAAACAGATTATTCTTAATATCGTTCATGAAGTTAGTCAAGATGATATTTTGTGGTACAAAAAATTGCTTACACAAAGATTAAATGTTCGAACATGCAGTGTTGTATCCTGAAGTGTTATGTATGTAGCTACCGCAAGTAGGAATACTCATGCTAATACTCTAGCTAGTTCATCTAAATAAGCTTGTGCGTGAGGAGAATTATTAAGACTATATAATCAATGATAAAATTATCACTACTTAAAAAATTTAGGGGTTTTTACTCGTATGACACAAAAAACTTCAATATTTACTTATTAGACACCCTAAAGTTAAATATTACATGACACACACTTATTTATTTTAATTTTACAACCAACACACCCTAGTTAAAAAATCCTTACATCTTATTTAAATAAACCATACTTAAGTTATGTTTTAACTTAAATAAGGTTCATAGGAATAAAATTTAACCCCTTTTGTATCTTAAATTAAATCTAATCGTTAAGATGAGCATCTAACGATTAGATTTAAAATATTCTACATAAATAATAGATTTAAATAGTTTTTAACATGTAAGATTTAAGTTAAGGTGCACCAAGAGTTAGATTTTATTCCTATGAACTTTATTTAAGATAAAACATAACTTAAATATGGTTTACTTAAATAAAATGTAAGGATTTTTTAACTAGGGTGTGTTGGTTGTAAAATTAAAATAAATAAGTGTGTGTCATGTAATATTTAACTTTAGGGTGTCTAATAAGTAAATATTGAAGTTTTTTGTGTCATACGGGTAAAAATCTCAAAAATTTAAAGCTTTTAAGTGAGTTGATTACTAAAATTTACCAATAGATAGTACCTTTGTTTTCACATCAAGAAGACCGTTAAGAGCCATAAACTGGGAAACATGGGAGCCAAAGCCACCAATCGAGCCTTCTTCAACAGTGATTAGCACATCATGCGAAATCACAAGGTTACGAATGAGAGCCTGGTCGAGTGGCTTACAGAAGCGAGCATCAGCAACTGTTACCCTGAGTCCATGGTGCTCAACTATGGCAGCAGCAGCCAAGCATCCCTGAACTGCCGCTCCATAACCCAGAAGAGCCACCCTCTCACCCTCCATCAATATCCTCCCCTTGCCAACCTGTAATATATGTCATTTGGCATAAAAATCTCTATAGCAGTACCTGTTAGTTAACTAGTGCATTTCAAACTAGATTAAGAAGGTTTTAACAGATTTCTGTGTCACATAATAATTGTAAGCTACCTATATCCGCACCACCATCATCAATATCAATATACTTATCTCAACTGCCTGAATTCATCTTGCTCATAATTTTTGATCATTTAACATTTTTACAAGAAAGGAAACCTAAAACTAAAGTTGAAAAATTTAGAAAAGGAAAAGGAAAATACATACATAGTACAAGGCAGCAAGAATATTGCAAATACCACAAAATAATTGGGTCAGTGGAATGAAATTTTCTTCTCCATTAAGTTATATGTAAAGCAACACCCTCAGCGAGTGAAAATAAAATTTAAACATCACAAAAATAACACAACTGTATCTTTCCAATTAAGATGCAAAGAATATTCCTTAAAGAGTTTATTCTAACAATTTAGCTATTCTTCAGAAGTACATATTTCTTTAACAACAACAAAACACAATTACTTATGATCAATAGAAACAACAAAGAATTTTATACGGAATATGGTATAATTACACTCAAATAGAAGTTAACAAAGGTGTTACTTTTGTAATCAGTAAGATTTAGGCGTTTAATATGTAATGTTAGCTTTTATTCGTGTGATGCATGTAATTATCCCAAAAAAGAAAGAGTTCAAAATATATAGAAGAAATGGAATCCTCCTTCAAGGCATAACATTAGGGAAGCAAGTAGTACATTAAAAAAAAAAAGACCATGAAGAAAATCTACATGATTTTACCTCAATAGGCACACCCTTGTTACCAAGTGGTAGAGGAACACCAACACCATTTCCCCTGGGATATCTAAAGCATGAGGGCCTGTCATCTATGGCTACAGCTGTGGCCACCATATGGAAGAGCTCTGCCTCATCAGAAGGAGCCATTACGATCATATTCGGTAGGCAAGCCATGTAAGTAACATCAAATGATCCACAATGTGTTGGCCCATCGGCTCCAACAAGGCCTGCGCGGTCTAGAGCAAACCTTACAGGCAGCTTTTGCAGGTCGACATCATGGACCACCTGTAAAAGCAACTAACTTGATCTTATTTAATTCACAGTAATGCTTGATAAATGTATTAAACAAATGAACTCAACGTCATGTGGATTGACGTGAGATGCATGTGGCAAGCCTTTTTAAACCTCATATGCAAAAATTATAAAGGAAAAACGAGGAGCATCTGCATCTAGAAGGAGTTATCATAATCGATTAACCGGTCCATGTTACTATGGAAATGCAGTTTTTACATGTTGGAAACTAAAACCGAACTCAATATAATGGTTAACACAAATAAGCAGTTAATCATCTAACACAATAAATGGATTAAAATAAATAAGCAATTAGGCACTATTTCACATTATTTGACCAGAAGTTTCATTCTTAGCCGATAATCCAGACTTATTAAAAAACATATATGAATTTTCTGAAATGACCCTGTTAAAATTTTACATCTAATCTTGTGATTATTTTTTTAAAATTTGAATAATATTTCAATAGATAAAATAAGTAGTAGAGTTTTCATTGTGAAAAGGTTTGCTTGCCTGATCATAAGCTCGCTGAAGGAAAGACGAGTAGATGGCACAGAAGGGCTTGAGGCCCTCACATGCTAGGCCAGCAGCAAAAGTGACAGCATGTTGCTCGGCGATACCAACATCAAAGCACCGATCTGGGAAGCGGCGTAGGAAGTAGTTGAGCCCAGTTCCCCCTCCCATAGCAGCGTGAATTGCAATAATGTCCTTATCCACTTCAGCTTCTGCTATCAGGGCCTCAGCAAAATAATTTGTGTAAGATTGAGTAGTAGCTCTTGCTTTGAATTGCTTCCCTGTAGCTGGATCAAATTTGGCCACACCTGAAAGTTTAGAAACAACATTGTTGTTGATGCATATTGAATAATATAGAAAACAAGTCCTTCATAGATGCTAGGGTGTATTAAATCCAGGTCTTTGAGCTTGGAGGCCTGTTGCAAGTAGGTCCCAAATTTGGAATTTCATTCTATTGGATCCCCAAGGTCAATATTTTATTTAAACAAAGTTCTTCTGTCCCTTCAAAGAAAGAGAATTTCCAGTTATACTTATTCATAAGAGTCATTGAGCAGCTCAAAAAAAATAGATGATGATACGGGCTGGTCCAAAGATGTGTTTTTGTTCGAATACCACAACATGGTGCTTCATTCTTGTAGAATTGCACAAAGGTATACAAAATGGTTCTCTTACCCTTACATGATTAGTTGTTATTTCCCGTTTCCTTGCTTCTTAAATGGTTTCATTTGTTTAGTCACTGCCCATATAATTCTTTTAGCAAGTAAGAAGAAACAGAATTTTTTAGACAGTTCCCTCATCAAACCCATGAGATACAAGAAGATAATTGCCATGCCATCTATTTGGAAATCAAAATAAGGGGCCTAATTGAAGGTGACAAATCAAAGTTAGGCCCAAATCAGTCAAATCTAAGGACATAAAATGTAAATACCGTTGATAGAATTTACCATGATATTTGTCTGCGGCCCTCTCAGCATATGGATATCCTCTTCCTTTCTCTGTCACAACATGAATTAAAACTGGTCCATGTGTTTTTGTGCTCTTAACTTCTTTAAGAATGGTAATGAGGTCATCCAAATTATGGCCATCTACAGGGCCAATGTAGTATAGGCCTAGCTCTTCAAACAAAGTTGAGCCAGACCCGCTGATCATTCCTCGAGCATATTCATCAACCTTTGCTGCCAGTTCATGCATTGATCCACCAATTTGCTTTGTGAATCCCTGAAAGATGTACACTAAGGAAAAATAAGGAATAGGAAAAGATTTGTAAAGAAAGATACGCATAACAAAAAAAAGATACAATTGATCATTGGAAAAGAGAAAATTGATCATGAGTAAAGAAAGAAGATAGATATTAAAAAAAAGAGATGAAAGTCCCTTTAATATAATGAGTCATGTTTCCACCAATTTTAGTGACATTGTTAACAAAGGATTTGAGTGCAATGCGGAAATAAGGTGTTAGACTTTAAAGAAGTAATAATGGAACTATAATAAAGCACTCCAGACTACACATCATGAAGCCTTTATCTGTAGGATTTCACTAGTAACTAACCTCCCTAACCAATGCCACCATCTCTGCTTCAATTTATATAAATCTAAGAATTTCTTACTGTCTTTTCTGTATTAAAAACTTATAACCATGAATTTATAACAAGTTAGTTATCTTTAGCCAAGCCACTTGCACCTTTGCAAAGTGGCAATTGAAAAATAGGAACCAATTGCTCAAAGAGTATCTAATGGAAGAGAATTGGCTCCTAATGAATAACACAAACACAGACATGCTCAAGATTTAAGTGTGAAAGTTTGGTATAGTTTGCCTAATTTCAAATCCTAATAGGGACAATTTTTTTAAAAATATTTTAATTCCTGGAGGGCTTGAGTTGGCTCGATTAAGGCTTGAGCCAACTCAAAGTTAAAAGTAGTCAGCTTGAACTTGAATCGAATTGAGAAGAGCTGAGCTTGAGCCGTGGATGTCTCGGCTCGAACTCGGATCGTTGTCACCCATATCCAAGATGCATAAACAAGTTCAACCAACTTTATTCTCATTCATTTAGGCATCCATAACAGCCGAATCTATTGCAAATGAACAATTTTGGAAACTTCAGCAGTACACTCCTCCCACCTCATTCATTTAAGCGCATTTGACAGTTCATTTAGCATTAATCTCATATCTATAAACTTAAACTAATCTTTTCCAGAAGAAAATTTTCACAGAAGTATGTACAAATCCTAACTTCAAAAATTTTCACAAAAGAGCAACTTATGAGTTTATTCTGACAAAGTTAATACTTAAAAACAAATTACAAACTTCGCAGCATTATCTGGTGAGGGCACTGACCTTAGCAACCTCCCTCAGCTCTCTGAGTGGTCTGCTTGATTGCAGCCTACTGAGGGTACTGCTCAGAGCTCCTACAGGTGGAATTGGTCCATCAAGATTTGCAGTGGGAAGGGAAACCTGCTTGTTATCATTCAGTATAACAATCATGTCAGTGTCAAGGTATCCAGCATTGTTCATCGCCTCATAAGCTTGGCCTGCTGTCATGGCTCCATCTCCAATCACAGCGATCACATTGTTTTTCCTTCCCTGTAGGTCTCTCCCAACAGCCATGCCTGATAAACATACATGAAGTTATATAACTAAAAACACTAAATTGATTAAAGAGAGACATAACTTCCAAGACAAAATACATTTGCCCTATATGCTGATAAGGCTGTTAGTTTTGCTTGAAGATCGAAAATTACTCGAAAGTTGAATCGAATTGTGCTTGATTCGATCTAAATGAGCCGACTAGTGCACTATTTTTTTGCCAAGGTTTTTATCAATCCAATTTTGAGCCAACATAGGATCGGATCTAGACGGCTTGAAATCGGATCGATTAAAAAATAAAAGATATTATTTATATATAACTAGATTTAATATGTTAGGTTTTTACAATAGTCTAATGAAAGTCTTCATTAGAATTTCCTCCATAGTCATTCAAACCATATTTATTGTAGAATAATTTTTTGTTTTTATTTTTAAATAATAGATCAAATAGAATGAATATAGTTTAAGTTAATTGAATAAACAAATATATTTACACATAATATTTGGCTAAAATATTGAAAATTAATCGAAAGTCTGATTGACTTTAGCTCTGATCGAGAGCTTGAATTGATAACAAATGAGCCAAACGCAGCTTCGATTGAGATCGGATCGAACTCTTCTCATTTATTCTTTAGATGAATTGAATCGAGATCGAAAACTTTCAATCAAATCTTGAGCCTAATAGGCTCGAGATCGGATCGTTAACAACCCTATTTATTGACATCCAAATTACAGAATTCACAACTCGACATACTCAAAAGCTAAGGTTTTATGATTTTAATAACATGGTGGTTGACTTTTATTTCTTGACCAGCCAAAATTTTCCATTATCATCCAAGTTAGAAGTAAGTTAACACTGTAGTAACATTACTATCACAGTGGATAACAAGAGTGTGCAAAACTTACTATTACCACAATTTGATTGGGTACAAGGTTAATTTCATGATTTTAATGAATAGCATGAACTACACAAGTTTATTGTTAGACATAAACAAATCACCTTGATTAGAATTTAATCATCCACTATATAGAACCGCAGCTATGGCGAAAACTTCTACCCTGCTCTTTACCAACATGATTTGCCATCCCTTTGTACAAAAAATACTATAACTATAACTGGTTGCAAGTATATTGGGATTCAGAAAATGAAAGTTACCAAGAGCTGCTGAAATACTGGTAGAACTATGACCAGTACCAAAGCAATCATATTCACTCTCTGAGCGCTTGGTGAACCCAGATAACCCATTGGTCTGCCTCATTGTTGGCATCTTGTCCCTCCTTCCAGTCAAGATTTTGTGCGGGTAGGACTGCCAAGAAAAAGGGAGGAAAAATCATGCCAACATTTCTAACTACATGAAGATTGCCTAATGCCTTGTAACTATATTTGCCAATTGCTACTGTTCCTATAAATGTTTGACTTGCAATTATGCACGAAATTGAAAACTCGCTTGATAATAGCTCAGTTTTACTCAACTCGAATCGGTTCAATTTCATTGTGATTCAAACTGAAGTAACTTTACATAGAAAATATTCAATAAATAGACAATTTATACATGTGTGTTTACACTTTTAAGAAAATATATATGAAAAATTAACTATCTTGTGGAGACTGAATGCAAACGAGATTAATATAAAAAAATAAGATGTCATATAAATGCATTCATTCAGTGAGTAATGTTTTTTGTTAAATCAAAAAATAAATAAATGTTGTTTGTAAAGGAGAATTGCCTATTTAATGCATACTCTGTTCAAGATAAAATTAACAACTTAGCTTGTATCAACTCAACATCGATTTGAATCAAAGAAATGTTAATAGACTACACAAACTCAACTGAAAATTGGAAATTTGATAATTGAGTTCAACTTGCACGAACTCAACTCTATGCCAGCCCTAAAATCATGTTGTTAAAGAGATCTTATAAAGGGTTAAAGGGGAAGCACCTGGTGGCCGACATCCCATAATATTTTGTCTATTGGAGCATTGAAAACATAATGAAGAGCCACAGTAAGCTCCACCACACCAAGGCTTGAGCCAAGGTGGCCACCAGTGTTGGAGACATGGAAGATGATGTCTGACCGCAACTCATCTGATAGTTGCTTAAGTTCCTATAGTCAATGAAAATGAGCGAAATAAGCTTCTCAACAAAAAAAGATGAAATTTTTGTAACACTGAAATCTACCTTATTTTATTTCACATCATATTTATATATTTAGTCATATGAACACAAACCTTTTAAACTACACATATACCACGCCATTGTTACTTGTCATGTAATAGTCAACATCATATCTAAGCTTTTTAATTATTTCGGTGTAAATATAAAGATTTTTCAGTTAAATATGAAAACACTAACCATTGTAGAACAGCCAAACATTCAAATTTATGAGTAGGACCCTCAAATTTTGACATATTTAACGTTATGTAACGGTTAACAACAGTTTTTTTCTGAGTTATTCATAAGATTTAGGAATCAGCACATAAATATTTTGAACAAATTTCAATATCATGTGTTAAGTTTTTGGCTACCAATTGACCTAAAGCTTAAGCTTGTAGTTCATGGCCCATGCTCCATTACGTGCAAGCTAATCTAATTTGCAGAATGAAGTTCAGCATTGACATTTTTTTTTAACTTTATGTTAGAGATAAATGGGAGTTATTGGGGTTTGAACTTAAGACTTCCAGACTCTGATACCATGTTAAGTCTTTGGTTACTAACCTAAAAGCTTAAGCGTGTAGATCATGACCTAGGAATAATTTTATATTCTAACATTATGTATGCAAATCTCCTTTCCATTTCTGCTGAATATTTGCTCATTTCAGCATTTCTTCAAACAGGTGGTAGGCGCCAAAAAGGACCTTGTTGTACCTTCATAGAAAGATTTTTCATGTGGATAGGATAGTTGACAGTGTCCAGTAGAGGCGTCGGTGGCCTCTGCGAGTAGTAATCTCCTTTCTCTGATAGTGATGCCCTGACAAATGGCTTCTTCCTCCCCTGCAATCATAAGTAACAAACATATAGATTTCGGGAATTCCAAAGAGCTCTAGAAGAGACAGAATGAAAGAACTATCTATGAGATCTCTGAACATCTAAGCTGAAAAACCAAAGAAAACATCTTTTCAACAAAGAAAAAACGCAGCATTACCACATCATGCTGATTCTGGTGGTGTTCTGAGTGAAACCCATTAAGCATCTGTGAAAGAAGAGAAGAATGCTTCGAGGAATCCGTAACAACCATTGCAGGAAGCCTGCATGGAAAAGAGAATGCGGAGAGAGCCATGGGAGAGATTTGGGGCTAGAAAGGAAGGAGAGAGAAAGAGCAAGAGGGGAGTGTTTGAGGTGTTATACTTAGAGCGAAGGATTTAATTTGGAGATCATGATGGCATGGAAGACGAACTCATCTGTGGGCAGAGAAGTGGGAGGTTGCTTCGTTGTGTGGCTGGTATTGATTTTCAACGTTTGAACCCCACTCGCAAATGCATTCTCTCTCTCTCTCTCTCTTCTCCCCCTCCTCTCTCCCTCTATCCCTCTCTCCACTGACCGCCTGGTCTGAAAGAAATGTGGATAAGCGGATCCCCTCACCTGATTGGTCCACCTCATCAAATATCAAAGAACAGGATAAGTGGGTACAGTTACGGGTGCGAATCTGGTCAAACAAATATTGCCGACATTCTTCCCTGTAGTAAATTTTTTTTTTGAAATATGAAAAAATAAATAAATCGATTATCAAATTTAAATTATTTTTGAACTGATTAAATTTTCTAAGTTTAAGTGGGTTATCAAATTGAATCAAATCTTTCTTGTAATCTTATTTTAATTTTTATATATTAATCTAACATATATTATAAATTATATATAATATTTTAAATTAAATCAATGTTCATAGTTTGTGTATATATATTTTAATCTTTTCAATACTATAAATATGCCTTTTAAAACATAAACAATTTAAGCATTATTAAAAAAATTAAAATACATATCAAAATATAGATATCGAGTTAATCACAAATTAAATCAATTAATTTTATTTCAAGTGAGTCGACTTTGAGCAAAATTCATACGAGTAAATTTCAAATTTCAAACTGAACTACCATTATAGGTTGTTTTCTTGTCACATATAGTTGTTGCTATTTTTTATTAATAACTGTGTAAATTGATTTATTTAATGGATAATTAGATTTAGGCAATCTAACTCGAGTTAATTTCGGGGATGTTCGAATTTCATTCCATCTAATATTAGATAAAAATTTTAAGGTTTAATAAATAAATAAGTTTTTATAATAAATCCCCGAACTACACCTATAAGAAAAAGAAGAGATGCTTATAAGTAAAAATATACGAGATGATCATAGAATAGAATACAAGTTAGAGAGAGCTTATAAATAATATTAAATTAAAAAAAAAAAAGCGTAGAGCAATTTTTATGTTCAGCCGTTCAATTAGAACTCGTCACTCCAGCACTTGATGGAGTCCGCTACTAACGTGGCAGGCATTCATTAGGTGCTCGAATACAAAATAACGAGTGTTTAGATATGCTGTGGAAGTTAAATTTGATTTAAATATAAAGATATATTTCAATTAAATAAGATCATCAATATTATTTTATAACATAATGCAAATTATTAAATATTTATCAAAATATATTATAGTCTATGTCAGACAATATGATATAGTTACAGATATGTTGAACCTTAATTTTATATAATTTCATAAAAATAAAAATAAAAATTTCATTTAGATCTCTCCCATCCAATTTTTTTTCACACGAGTTCTCATTGGCGAATTTCATTAATTTGACTGTTTAAAACATTAAAACATATTTTTAAGTATCAAAAATATATTTAATTATTTTCAATTTCTATATATTACAATATCAAATTTTTGTTATTCTCTTGGTCCTAATCTATATTAGTGATTTTTAAAACTTAAATATGTTTTTTTTAAATTTTTAATAAATTAAAAATAATTTTAATCAAAATCAGTGAAAAAAAATTTAGATGGGAAAAATCTTGATAGTATTTTATTGATTTTGTAGATCTACGTGAACCGATGATCTATCACAGAAGATCGAATTAAATTACTTGTAATACTTATTGTCATTATACTTTTAATACAAGTCAAAACTTACCATTAGATATACAACTTTGAAATCCAAAATATTTTTATATTAGAAATTTATGGTCATAATTTTTTTAAGAGTAAATTACACTCAGATCTCTGAGTTTAAGACTTAATGACACACATGTCCAAATTTTTAAAATTATAACATCGAGTCCTTGAGTTTTAATAAATTATCAAAAAAAAATTAATTAAATTTTTGTAAAAATTATCATTATACCCCTTCTCCTCTCTTAAAATCTAAAAAAAAGGGGAGAAATACAATGATAATTTAAAAAAAAAAACTAATAAAAAAATAAAAAAAAACTCATTTAATAATATATTAAAACTCAAAAAACTGATGTTATAACATAAAATCTGTACGTTATTAAAACTTAAATTTAGGGACCTTGGTGTAATTTATCTTTTTTTAATTTATTATTAATTGCATAAAATTGATTTTTAGTTGAGACAAAAGTATGCATATTTACAGATTTTATTGTAATATCTTCTTTGAAGTTCGTTATAACTTCTAAGAATTACATTAAAAAAAAAATTAAATACAAAGATAAAGCAATAAAAAAATAGAAGAATAAATGCATGCTAATCCTATAAAGTTTTCTAAGGAGGATATCTCACTTAATTTCAAAATATTTTTAATAATTTTTACTTAATTATTAAAATTAAACTAATTTAATCAAATAATACAAACTCTAAAATTTTAGCTACTCTCAACCCCTATTTCTCTCCCTCTCATTTTTCGCCCTTTCCCCTCACGCACTCTTATCACTGAGAGTTAAAGGCGAGATATATAGTTAAGTAGTGGGGTATAAAGAAAGAAAAATTATTAAGGGGACATTTGGTTCGTCGTTATCTTATTGTTATATCTTTTGACTAATAATTTTATAATTTTATAAAAAATTATTTATAAATATCATTAAATTAAATAATTATTTTCTCTAAATAACATAACATAACATTAAAATAACATTAAACTAAACGCCCCCTAAGTTCAAATGCTACACCACATTAGTGATCATCAACGCTCAATTCATGTGCAGATGTGAGAGACCCACCAGTCATTTCAAAATTGAAACGGTGAAAAAAAAATTTATTTAATATTTATTTTTTATAGTTCCATGCAAATTTTTATTTTGTGTGAATATTTTTTTTATCTTGCAAGAGTTTTTTTTAATTATGCATACATTTAAGAAAAAGAAAAGATCATATTAAACAAAAAATATGCATATAAAATTTAAAATTATACATATAAAATATTGTATTTAATATAACCACATTTTTTATAGCATGGTTCATTTCTGTTTCTTATGACCATTTTTTTACTTTGTTGATTATTCTTTTTAATTTTGTATATATAATGCAACTTTTGTTTATTATATCAAGATTTTAAAACTCGGCTCAAAAAATCGAGCTTCGCTAATTTCAGATCAATTTCAATAAAAACAATTCAAAAAAACCCGAGTTTTAGTTTCGACAGCTTTAGCCTAGTTTCAATCAAAATTACCAAAACTCAACTAAAATATGACTCCCGTGACCAAAAAGAATAAAGAGTGATCGTCGAGTGATATCATAAAAGAAAAAAATCACTAGAGCAAAATATGACTCGTAATAAACTTTTAGATCAATGAATAATGGTAAAAAGACACAAAAATGAATCGTCTACATCGAAAAGAGAGATTTCAAGCTATATAAGTAAATAACATTATCGTAAATGCTAGAGGTCCTTTTTAGGGCACAACCGTAAATTTAATGACAAAAAATTTCATAATTAAGCATATTTAGGCTTGAATAATATTGAAATAAGTAACCTCACGAGAAGCCCTCAAGTCATAAAATTTCTTAAAAATCAAAGCGAACAATTCCTCTACAACTAAATTATGAAATGTTACACAAAACTCGATCAAAATTACCAAAACTCATATCTCTAAAAAATAATATTTAATTATTATTATTAATAATAAATTTAATTTTAAATTTATAAAATGTAACGACTTATAGAAAAAAAAAATTACAAAAAAAATATATTGAAACTAATATTTTTATCTTACAATTGAAATCTAAATTGAAATTGAGTTGTAAAATCATGTATTATACGAGCCAATAATATATTTTCTCACAAAAGAATTATTGTTAGGCCCTGTTTAACGTGAGGACCAAAACAGGATCAAAATAGTACTAATTTAAAAAACAATAATAATAATAATAAATAAATTTTTTAAATCATTCTATACAAATTTAAATATAAAAAAATATTATTTTATATTACATACTCAATAATTTAAAATAAAAATATCAATTTTATTTTACATTCTAGACCAACATATTCAAATCGAGTATTTTAATCTAAGATGTAAAATAAAATTTATATTTTTATTAAAATTTATATGTAAAATAAATATAATTATCAATGTGAACTTAAAAATATGATGGAAAACTACAAAAATGATGAAGAGAATGCGCTTATTTTTTTCTCTGCACTGTGTAGATTTTTTGAATAAAGATTTGTTATTTGATAGAGTATAATAGAAAAAAAGAATTCATATAACTGATTCCACTTAATGGGATAAAAGCTTGATTTATTGTTACTATTATTGTGTAGGACTCATTCGAGAAATATCTCAAGAGATTCAATTCTACTAAGGAGGAAAATCTTTTAATGTCAATTGTGATGCTATGTAATGTTATTTGGAGTTCAAGTACAAGTTAGATAATATTGAAAATAATTACAAAATTGCCCTACTAAAATGACATCTAGATTTTATCTAAAGATTGAACATCTAAATGCCACCTTAATTATAACAGAATTTCTAAAAGGAAGTACAAAAAATAAATTAATAGTATTGTCATGAACAAACAATAAGTTAGAGAACATAAACATCTATATTGCATTAAACCAAACACTCCCTAAACTGCATCTGTTTGTCAATATCCTTAAAACAAATAATGTGCGTATATATACTAGGGAAAATTGTAATCAAATTAAAATGAGAAAACCCAAAACACAATCAATTTTTAACTCCAGTTAAAATCAACTCGAATGTTTTAGATTCAAGGTTATATTCTCAAACTAATGAAGCTCCAAATGAAAATTTCAATTTCTAAGTTAAGATGAGCTCAGCTTGAACTAAATTCGGATGCCAAGTTGACATAAGAAAATAAACTTTATTCCTAGAAAGCATGGATAAGACACATGAACACAGGATACAACAAGGCATGATGCGTCTCAAATTATAAGACACGAATATAACAAGACACTAAATAATATAACATATTTCAACATGATTATATAAATTTACTATAGCTTTTATTCAATATTATAGAAACACCTAAAAAGCATGGAGACGACACGTGTAATATCTTGTGATCTAAATATAAAAGTATTATTTGCATTGGCCTTAGGGAATTGCATTACATGAGTATTTTTTAGGAAGTAACTCATCACAGTACTACTCTATCTTAAGTACACTTAATTACAAAATTTTTCATCATTCGTCTCATAGTTTTTCTCAAAAAACTTTCTCTATCATTTGAAATCACATTATTTTCTTATATGGTTGAAGAACTCTTCTCTCTTTCCAAAGATTCATTTTTGTGCCCTTTTACCTAGAAGCCTGTCAAGAGTTGTTCCTTATTTAGGTGATTTTGACTTAATCATATAGACATTACTCTAGCGATAACTCCCTGCCCTCTTCGGCCTAAGGCCAGCACAAGCCCACCAGCTTCAGTTTGATTCATCTTTAAACCACATCATACTATAAGAGGTAGGGTCTGATATTGTGATCCAAATGTAGAGGTATTATTCGATTTGGCTTTAGTACTTTTTAGCAGGGCCACCCATCCTATTACTACTTCAGCTTAAACACGCTTGAGTACAGAGTTTTTTCATCATTGACATCACGATTTTACCCAAAATGTGCATCTATCATTTGAAACCATGTTATTTAATTATACAATTCAGGAACTCCCCTCTTTTTCTAATGTAGGATAATTTATTCCTGTGCCTTTCCACCTAAAAGCTTACCAAGAGCCGCTTCTTGTTCGGGTGATTACAATTCAATCACATGGAAATCACCCCAACGATCACTCCTCGCCCTCTTCGGTCCTAGATCACAACACGAGGACACAACATGACACGACGCATTAGGATATACAAAAGTGTTCATATTTCCTTGCTGCAATCAAAACATGAACATTATGTTGAATGAAATATAAGCGTTTCATAGAGCCAATCTCAGATCCCTTTGTAGCTCCTTGTGGCAGAAATAGAGGCAAACTGCTAACAAAGCTAGAAGATTTCAGTTACCAGTTTCATTCATAAGAAACGTGAGAAGAAAGGGGACTCCCAAGTATTTGTAGTAGTCATTTGAGTAGTGCATCAATTAAAACGTTCAGCGATTGCTCTGAGCAGAAAAATACTAGAAGCAATTAAGACATTTTTACCAAACTAGTTGCATGAAAACGAGGAAATAGACGACAAATCATGCACAACTTGATAATTTCTATCATCCAAACAAGATCAAAATGGAAAAGCTAACCTCAATGAGCTGAATTTGAAAAAAGTGCGCTTGGAACCCAATTAAACCAAATTCAAAAGCCATGCCCCAAGTGCATCAGGCTTGTCAACTCATGCCTGCTGATGGCCAGCAGTATAATACAACATAAGAATAAAGTATTTCACAGCAGAAATTATTACTTGAACTAATGGAGATTAAAAAACTCAAATATTGCTTATATTAGTTGGTCCTAAAGATGGTCAATTAAACATCAAAATTGACTATATCGATGTTAGTTCCATATCCTTTATATTTCAGAGAAACTATAGGACACATAGTAGGTAAGCCACATGAGACATTTTTACCTAAGAAAATGGAATTTTGTGGATCAGCTGTTTCATGAACCACCAATAAATACC
Organism: Apostasia shenzhenica; assembly: GCA_002786265.1. Lineage (NCBI taxonomy): Eukaryota > Viridiplantae > Streptophyta > Magnoliopsida > Asparagales > Orchidaceae > Apostasia > Apostasia shenzhenica. The sequence continues at coordinate 1,422,607 of KZ451900.1, read as the reverse complement.
TGTATGAGTAATCACAAAATTAATATCAAATTTAATAAAGCAGCAAGTATTTTTCATGATAGAGAGATCTCCTACCCCCGCAAGTACATCTTTGGAGAGCTGAAGTTTAGATTTACTACTGTCATCAGACACTGGTTTATTTTGAGGAAATTGTCGAACTTTAGAATCGAGAACATCAGCCATCGATTCCCCATCCAATGTTGGCTCCTCAATCTTTTGTCTCTGTGCAAACATTAAAAATGTAGACTGTCATCATAAGAAATTATTAAACTTGAAATCAATGTCAACTCATTTATAGGTGATAGCCCTTCATGAGTGTCAGTGTTGGACCTGACTTGACAATCTACCTAAAGCCAACCCAAAAATTTGAGGGAAAGCGATGATAATGCGCAGAACAATTGTAATTTAACCAATCCATGCAGCACTTGCTTTCATTGTTTTTTGCTATTATTGGACTTTGGAAAAGCATTTACGTAGTTCATGTTAGTTTTAATAATCATGATAGATGATGTGAATTGCTTTACATATATGTACCCTATAATATAAGTTCAGAGCAGAAAGCAAGTAAAGCTCTCAAATCACATTTTGGTGCTGAATCAGCTTCAAATTGATCCAAACTTGATCAGTTTTTTGTATCGATTCCAAGTTGACCCACTTATGGTTAGATAAATTTCAGTTCAGATCCAAAGCCAACTTGTGAACCTGAATCAGCACCTCTATCTACATCAAGCCATACCAAAGTTTCGAGACATCTAAAGAAAGAAGGAAATTCCTAGGCAGAAGAAGGAACTAGTGTACATAAAGGTTATTTTTTCCTTCTCATTTCTTGGGAAGGAAAACTGACTAATATTTTGTCAATGTGTACGGCAACTAACCCACAAAATCATACCCTTTTGATGCGCTCCTTGATGAAATGCAAAGCACGAGATTGATCGACTTTTGACAAATAGAAATCACGCTCCCTCTTTGCAGCAGATATCTCCATGGCTAGCTTTTGCTCTCGAGTCCGGATTTTTTCAGCTACATTGATGCTTTCACTAGTGAGTTCCCTGCAGAAAGCTTTACAAGATAGCAATTCATAGGTTGGGCTTACCAATTTCATTGGTCAAATCATCCCATTTAAATTTCCTCAAGTACTTTATGTTCCAAATGTCGTAATAAAATGATGATCTCCTCCGCCCACCTAACAAAATAACTCCAACTCTTAAGTAATCACAAACGAACTTGTGCTAAATTTCAGTACATTGATTTCTTATTTCGAAATTTCATAATCAACAATCACAGAGGCTCGATTAAAGTTCAATTGAACACATGGTCTAACAAGATTATTTAATCCCTTTAATATAGTGAAATGAGAATTTTCATGAATCAGAGAAAATTTACCAAAATTCCCAAAGTTACTAGAAAATATATGCTAACTAAATTATAGAAAATTGGGTTAACTCAATTCCCAATTTAATTGGAGATTGCCAAAAGGTTAATTGCATTGGAAATCATTAAGCAATGAAACTTTAGTCGTTGAATTAAGCTGTCAAACAAATTTGGATGCAGCATGAATTCAAAAGCTAAGATCATCTGATTATTATCTCCATTAAAAGTCCACAAGAAATTCCAAAACCAGTGTTCCTTTGATCACCCAATAATTCAATGACCCGTCAGTGACCCATTAGATCGAACTGACACGAATTAGTCTAATTAGACCTTCAAAATAGATCAAAATCTAATTCTAACATGAGAAAACACGTTAGAAAATGTAATTTGGCGAAAATGAACTTAAAATGGATCCAATTAGAAGGAAAATAAAGAAAAAGAGCCCATGCAATAAAATCAAAGGGCATTAGATTGCAATTTCCCACTACATATTAAAATCCATCTCATTTAGGGTTATAGGGGGATTTCATCTTCTAGAGGACACAAGAAAAGAGAGGACAAGACTCCACTTCAAGTGTTGGCAATATGTGAGAGAAAGAGAGAGAAGAAAGGTTCTCTCCATCTGTTTTTCCTCTCAGGTGAAGGGCACATCGACAGTTCAGAGGAGGCTCTCCATTTAGCAACAGAGTGGCTCCCCACTCCCTCCAATAGGCTACAAGAAGAGAGAGAGCCCTCCCTCCCTCCCCATTCAATGGCAAGGATGGAAGTAGAGACAGAAATCTTTTTGTCGCCAAATGAAGAGCCCCTCTATGTCCCTCCCACTTCGCCGTTGTCAACTAATCAAGGCAAAAACATAATAGATTGAAGGAGAATTTGCTCTCTCTCTCTCTCTCTCTCTCTCTCTCTCTCTCTATGTTTCCACAAGCTTTGTTATTCCCTAAGGAAAGAGGAAGGAGAGGGGAGTTCTACCTCTTTAACTCACTACTAAATGAAGGGAGAAAGGAGGAGTTCATGTGCTTTTGTGTCACCAGTGCTCTCAAAGGAAGAAAGGAGGGAGCCATTTCTCTCAATTGAGAGAGAAGGGGGAGGGAAGGTGGGGCAGAGGGAGGGAGGAAATGTCGATAGTTTAAAGGTGGCTCTCCATTCAACAACAAACAGGTTTCTCCCTCTCCCTCCCACTCTGTCTCCCAATGGAGAGGAAGGGCACATTAGTAGTGCAGAGGAGGCTCTCCATCAACAAAAGAGAGGCTTCTCTCTCTCCCTCCCTCCTTATTGTTGAATGGAGAGGAGGGGAGGAGGGCTCCCTTCCTCCCTATGGTCGAATGGAGGGAGGGAGGGCATGTCAGTCGTTCAGAAGGTATTCTCCATTTGATGACAAAGAGGATTCTCCCTCTCCCTCCATGCCTCCCTTTCTTCAAATGGAGAGGGAAGGAGGAAAAGTATGTAGGTAGTAGTTCAGAGAGGGCCATACATTCGATGACAAAGAGGCTTCTCCGTCTCCCTTCTTATAGTAGAATGGAGGGATGGAGCTCTCCTTTCCTCACCCTTCAGCAATAAAGAAAGAGAAGAAAAGTTAAAGGTCCAAGAATAAAAGAAAGAAAGGGAAGAACTGATGTAGTGTGAGTGTTTGCTAAAGTGATTCCCAAACTACTGAGTGTAATGGAGCTAGGTTGGACTTTGTTAAATGGACTTGAAATCAATAAATTTAGGATTAATAGCAACTAGATCCCTCTAGTTTAAGCTTATGCGCATTTAAGTCTCTCTAATTTTTAAATTGACCAAATTGGTCCTTTAGTTTGAGTTAATGTGTAAATAGGCCCTTTGATATTAATAAAAAAATCGAAGAGAAATAGTTTTCTAATTAATAAATTAATTTGACTAACTTAAAAGGCTAAATTAATATTTTAGATAAAAATAAAGTCCAAACTGATCAATTAATTAGAGAAAATATCCTCTATTAAGTGCTTGAATTAATACTAAAGGACTTATTTGCACTTTAGTGCAAACTAAAGGATCTATTTGATTAATTTTAAACTGAAGAATCTAAAGCACATAGGCTCAAACTAAAGGGACGTACTTGCAATTAATCATAATTAAACTAAGAATTTAACTCTAAACTAAGCAGCAAATTAAACACGATACATTTGTATCTTTGCGAATAAGACACTTTCTCTTTTGTTAACCACAAGTTCACTTACAGGTATGCGAGATCTATAATTTAATCTCAATTTCACTTCTAAATTCTCAGATTTACCTTTGACCAATAAAGATGTTAGTTTCAAGTTCCAGTTCCTAGTGAGCATAGAATGAAATTTAATTTAAAAGAGACATGTAACCTAATTGAAAGTTCCTTAATTATCCTCATTCTCATAAGATTCGTGAATTCTAGTCGCATGGTGCCATGAAAACATAGAAATTTTCAGTTAAGAAGCAAGTATTTATCAAGTCATCAGAGGATCACACCCATCACAAACAAACTATCTTAACTTGAATCCATGGTTTCAATCTAGACATAAAGAAGTAGACTATATAGAAAATAGAATTGGTTGATTAGTTAGACAAGGAAACAACAATGAAGAGGAAAATTTTCAATTAAAACAAAACTAGCAGGAATAAACAACTATGAAGGAGGAAAGTGTTGAGCTACACGATAACAGAAAATAGCATTGGAAAATATAAAAAGAAGTTCTATTTGTTAGTCCACTTGCACACTCAAGAAGGGCTGAATTGGGTGTAATTAAAAATATAAACTTTAATTACAATTAATTTATATTTTAATTTCTTTTAAGGTTACATGCTATTGTAAGGCTTTTGTTATTTCGAATGAGGATAATATGTTCAAAGTCGTGTGTTATTTATGACCTGCAAAGAAAAAACAATGTACAAATACAAGTCTATTATATACACACACACATATATATACATATATAAATTTATAGATATTAGTACATATGTAAGTAATATGTATATGCAAAACAAATAATGTTAGTAAAATATTAGAGAAAAGTAAAAATTAGTGTACAAAATTAAATGTATGATGTATAGCATATAAATGTTACCACAGTTAAAAAGAAAAAAAATATAGAAAATAAAAATTAGTATTGCCATAACTAAATATTAAAGGCATAGAAAAGTAAATGTTAGTGAGTTAAAATAAACAAATAAGTAAATGTTAGTAAATTAGAAATTAGCAAGTTAGTTGAATTTTTTTTTTTAAAAGGTAAAGATCTCTCGGAAGGAGCAGTCTCTATAATCGATTTAAGATCACTTGACCCAAATTCTATCAATCATTCGACTAGTTTTTTTACTTTTAAATCAAATCAATGAATGTCAATTTGGATTAGAAAAACAAAAAATCAAAATATATACAAACGAAAATACAATAATTATATTACATAAAAGCAAGCGATATATAGTGCTTCGGCGCCAAACTCAAGTCTAATTCACTCCCCTTTGTTCCTCCTCTAGGTTCCACTAATTGAAACTTATATCGACTAAACGCAAGCTCCAATACAAGGAGAAAATCTATCTTTTGGTCAAAAGCACAAAATCAACACAATCTTTCCACAAGGGTAAAGGTCAACCTCTCGATCCTTTTCACAAGGGACAAAAAATAATCTCGGTTATTTTTGTAGTTAGGGACAAGGAAGAACACCTCTTTGCGCAACGAAACCCAAAAATAAAATGATGAAAAGTGTAAAAGATAACCATTATGGGTCACACAAAAAAATCAATTTAAATTTTACGAGTGATTCTATGTGCAAAGAACACCAACTCAAGTTTTTGGAAGAACTATTAATGTACTAGTTCTTATAGCTCAGTAAAATAGGCCTTTGAAAACCAAAAAAAAGACTCAAAAAATTGATAAAATATATCACCATTGCTTAATACCAAATAAACAAAAATTTTATAAAATAAAATACTCTGTAAAAAGTAGTGAAAAGTTTTTTGAAAGTGTAGTTTTTGGTCAGGGATTTACAGTACAATTTTCAAAAAATTTTGTGATTTGCATTATTTTTAAAAATTTAAAAACAAATGAATAAATAGAAAATTATTAATAAGAATACGTTCGTAAAAAAATTCCAACAAAATTCTTTGATGAAGTAAAAGCTCTCAGAAATTAGTAAAAATTTCAAAATATTTGGAGCTCAAATGGGATATACAAAAATCCGAGAAGTTTTTAACAAAAATCAATTCCAAGAAAGAAAAAATAGTAAATAATCCAAAAAAATCAGAAAAGCACTCCCAGAAGTAGAGACCAGAAAGTTAAAGCATAGGTAGAGATTTTTCAACTAAAGTGTATGAAAGAGAGCTTGGATACAAAATAAACCTTAAAGCACTCCTATTTATAGATGAAATGAGGGATAAATGTATAAATTTAAGCATACAAACCTTCTCGTCAAATGCTTAAGAATGTGACCAGCGACTTGGCTAGTTTTAACTTTTTAGGGTCAAATGTTGACTCCTTGATCACACACAAGTCAAATAAATACCGCAGAAATAAAGATGCTAAGATGAATGAGTGGATATATATGAAAATATAGAATGAGAAATAAGTCTATTCACGAAAAGGTTGAAGTAGCATTAGTTAAGGATAAACTCAAAGAGAGTCGGCTTAGATGATTTAAACAAATAAATTGTAGGCCGACGGAAGCTCCAGTAAGGAGAATTGAGTTATTGAATTTTACCTGTGTTAATAAAAGAAGAAAAGACCAAGTAAGACGAGGTAAGGTCTTGTTACAGCTTCTTTACAAATCAATCCAACACAACAAAAATTAAACCCAAAGTAGTCTCATTTGACCCAGTTACACCAAATAAGGTCCAAAATACAAATGGAAAAAGGCAAAGGAGGAGAAAAAGGAGGAAGAAGATGAAAAAGGAGACACACGAGAGAAAGAAAGAGAGAGAGAGAGAGGAGACATTATTATTCCATTCATATAAACATAAATTTACATAGCAATGTGGTAATTTATAGTAACCACCAGACAAAGTCAGAAGAAAAATGATAGAAGAAAACATTCCAACCTACTAAATGAAACTATCTATAAATTTGAAGGCAGAAAAAAAAAACACATCAAATACGAAATCAGAACACTACTGAATCCCCATATTAAAATATTCTAAATTTAAAAGAAGAAATCACCAACCTCTCCTAATAACAAGAAAATCAAAATTCTCTTTTGCCTCAATGGAACTTCATCATAAAACATCAACGGTTTCCTACGTTCATTTCAAGTATTGTAAGCTTTCCAGAATCCTTGACAAATGTTGTGAGAAGGGCAAATAGTAATCAAACCAAATCCAAATCTCTCATGATAGATGACGATCAAAGTTTCACATTAAATACAGCTGATGCCTAAGAAGTTACACTATACATGATTAAGGTTGTTCAATGTCATGGAATTATACATCAATTTGAATAAGAACAATATCAATCAAACATACTATAGCAATATCTTCATGATTTTGTTAAAGCAATAAAGTATGATTTCAAGAGAGAACATATTGCCTCTTCCTAGCATATTATACTCTATCTAGGGCATATGCTAGTAAAGACTAGTTATGTTATCACAGAAAAATAATCACCCGGAAAAGCAATGCTTAAACTTTAATTTGCATTTTACTGAGATATATAGCATGAGTGACAGCTGCAGTATCCAGAAGAAAGTATCAAGTGATTGCTCTATATAGGACTGGAGTTAGGGATTGACATGCAGGTTTAAATATATAACCTACGTTTAACCTTAAAACTTATCATGAAACACAAAATTCTGCAGAAAGAAAACCATTTTCCTTCTACAAATGATCGTAGTATAAGCTGAGAAAAATAGGTAACAGATAATATATCAATGTACAAGAAAGCAACAAAAAGCGTGAACGATGAGAAAATTATACCAATTTGTTCACCATTTAGCAAATTGGCAACCTTTTTGGCAACTTTTTTTTTAGTGAACTCAACCCACCTGTTAGAGCGAAAAACATGTAAGAAAATATTGAAATGTTGAATTGACAGCTACACAAAATTTGTCATAGCATTTTAACTGCAATCTCTAACACCTAACACAATTTTTAAATAGTGAATAAATTATATTTCACACGCTACACAAACTTCAATATAAAAAATTAACTCATTCCCACTTCTTAACACAAACCTTAACACAACCATGAATTTTATTTGATATCTCAACACAGCTTTTGTTTGGTTGGAAGCCAAATTGACCATGGTTACTTTAAAAAAATTAAAATAAAATAAAAATTTATTTTTTTCAAACTTAATATATAAATTTTAATATAAAAATTCAATTTATATCACATTTTACATATTTCTTAATATATCAGTTAATTTTATTTTATATCCCATACAAAATAAAAAATGATCATGACCAAAATGGCCTCCAACTAAATAAAAGTAAAGTCCAATATAACAAATCAACTTTAATCAAATCCAACACATCCCTATAAATGACAAAATTTGCTACAATTTAGCCATCTCACCAAACAAAGCCTAAGAGACAAAATATTTGATAAGATTAACCTCTCGGACCAGTTTGCTTCACAGACAATGAACATGTAAAATGAACCACATTCAGAATTTCTTCAAGGTCAAAGAAACAAGGCTATCAAAATCTACAAAATTTCTGCATATGACAGACAAGCTTTTAGCTTCTACCAGAACCTTATAATCTAACTACTAGGATTTTGTAAAAAAGTCATCAACTCCAATTTTATCCAGTCATAGTATAAAAGCATGCTCAGCATGATAAAGGCAGAAAAATATTCCTCCATGAGAATTCTGTAATAGACTCATAGCAAAGAAATATCAGAAATGTAAATCATTTTTAAAGTATGTAACTGAAATGTAAACTTATCGTTCAAACCATAGCAATATGAATAAAGAGGTTAAGGAAACTCCAATTTAAAGGAAAAATAATTTGCAAAAAGAATACCCTTCTGAAAATCCTTTTCCTCGAAAACCACCAGTTTGCTTCCTTTGTACTTGGGCAGTGGGATCTACCATATACGTTTGAATTCATCAGCTTTAGGTGACGAGTTATTGATGGTCAAGTATCTCGACTTTGCAAATTAATGTCAACATACAAATGAAAGCATGTCCTAAAGCAAATGTGCAGAATTGCAAACAATGAGAAATTTGCTGTTAATCTCATCATAGTTGTCATCTTATTGAACAGCATAGCAAAACTTTAAATTACCAAAAGAGGGTGCAATTAGTCGCATTGTATGAGCTGCACACATTAGAAAATGGAAGGCCAAAACAGAAAATGGCAAGAAAAGCAAGAAGAGCCCATACAAAAGTAGAAATTAAAGAAAATTTCATATTTCTATTTTTCTATCTCATCCAAGTTCCCACACCCCTCAAAAAAATAAAATCTTGATTTTCTACTTCATTAACCCAATCAAGGAAAAAACCCATGCTCGTGAATAAATGACAAAATGTCAAATTTGTTATCAAATAAAGTGAAAAGTGATTTCCCACTTAAACCCTATGGGCATTGTTCCTGAAAACGGCACCAAAATTCAAGAACAACGTAATGACAAACTTATTAGCCTAAGAAAATTAGCTAAGGCATCAAACAACCTTAAATCCTGTGTTAAAAGTAAAAAACAATCTGATCTTTACTAAACGTTGATTCACCAATAGGCATATCAACCTTTTTGAACAATCTGTTAACATATGGTCAAGTTACTTTTGATCTACTCGCTCGTATCATGCTACTACTAATAATATCCTCATCTTAACAAAGCTCCTGCTTGTCTGCTCTCAGGTATGAATGCTCAAACCAAGTCAATCTATATTCTGCAATCTCAAAAATATCATAATCCTACAATTTCTCAAATACAGTTTCTTACTCCGGCATTTCTAGCCTTTAAGACACCACCTCATCATTCTCGTTTCTAGAAAACTCTATTTATGCTATTGAATTATTATTTATTGGCAATACTCAGATTTTTATAACAATTTAGGGCATAATGCAACTTTTAAAATCTTTTACAAGTCGTAAAATAATTCTTTAATCACATAATAATCTACAGGCACTTTTCCATCAGAGAACCCATGTTTGCCTCTCCTAGCAACAACCAAGATTTTTTAAAGCATCATACCGATGCAATACCTATTTCTCCATTATTAATTAGTAATTATTACTTAAAACTTCATTAAATGTACAAAACATAGACCAAGTTTTATTTTACCAATCCTAATCCTGATCTTCTATAATCCTCTATTTACATTTATAAACATAGTATTTAATATTAATATATATCAAATATAGGGGTAATTTAACCTAATTAGAGTTTAGCCCTTGGTTTAAGAGTTGCTAGAGGAAGGTTGTGAAACTGTTTGCAGTGTTTAAAAGAATCACAAGGCTGTAAATAGCAGAAGTTAAGGAATAAATGTGATATTCACCGAATTTTCAAGAGTGGGTGTGCAAGTCTCCCTATAAATAGGTAAGGGCTTAATAATGATCTTAAAGTGTAAGCCAACTATGAATTAAATTCATTAATCACAAAATGATTAAAGATGACCATTGCTCCATTATACCTATCCTCACTAACTATAACAAACTTTGGAAAATTTTCCTCAATGGCCACCATATTAATAGCCATTATACTCAATCATATGCATTTTCAAGATTAATTAGAACATTTCATGAACTTAATTTATTGTTAATAGCCAGACTGAAATCACAGGGTACTATAACTCATTAGTCTTTCTAATTTCAACAAAACATTATATGAATTCGCAACGTGAAAACGATGTTCCCAGGTTCCCCACAATCTCAAATTCCCAGCAAGAACCTCATTATCCAAGAAGGATTCAAGTTGGCAACCACAACAAGGAAATATATCAAAATAAAATTGGTCACTTTCATAATTAATCTCCCAAGTGGTTGATAATTATATAGCCAACAGGACCGCATGGCCTCCAAACTCATGAAATGCCATTGTTGGAAATAATCTCATAAACAACAAATTTTTTGGACAACTTCCATAAGAGACATGTACCCTAATTTCAAAATAAATAGATTACTAATACAAAGCCTAAAATATTTCCAATCCAAAAGGAACATCAAATTTAATTTCATGCACCAAGGAAATCTTCATTCCCACATGATTTAAGTATAAAGAAACTCATAAAAAACTCTGCATAAACTCTTTTAAGATTCAGTATTCTATAAATTTTGGTTATACATGTATCAGGTGCTACATTACTTCCCTATCCTGTTTGAAGATTTTCCCGACTGAGGACCTACTTCTCGAGAAATAGACATTCGTCTTTGGTAAAACATCCTCGTTCATGGACAGTCCTCTCTCATGGATATTTGTCACAGATTCTACAATCCTGATTTTCGTACAGACTCAGTCAATAAGTCCGTACCATCAATCACTGACATGAACTTATACGCGTGATGAATACACGTAAACGAAACGAGTCATCCAGAAGGTTAATCCTAGCACTAATGCAACCATAAAGAAATTATTTCTAGAAAAAATTACAGATTAACTTATCCATCATGCATTATACTGATACGAATAGGTGAACATTTAAGCCCAATGATTCAAATGAACCAGCCGATTATACCTTCAGGGGCTAGGTATATCCTCTGGACATCTCCATATCTGGAGAGAATCTGGCGAAGGCTGCCCGGATCCATATGAGGTGGGACCCTGCTCAAGTAGCAGATACCGCGTTTCTCCGTCGAAACAAGTTCTTTCCGCAACCTCTTCTTCTTCCTAGCAACTGAAGAACCGACTTCCTTCTTCTTCTTCTCGTCGTCCTCTGATCCTTGCACATCCTCCGAGCTATGATCGTGAGGTTCAATGAGATCTGACGCCATCATTAGGGCCACACCGGTTTGAGAAGGAAAATCTAGGGTTTAGGCATGAGAGAGCACGGCGGTGCGACGGAGAAACGCGGCGATGCGGACCCGTGAGTGCAACCCCAACTTTGATTTAAAAATTCTCCGTGGGACTTGTTTGCGCTCAAAATCACTTTAATTATGCTGAAAATTAAAATATTTTATTTATAAAATAAAATTATAAATTTATTTAAAATAATTAAAATGTAAATTAAAGTAAATATGAGGACCAAATAGGTCTTTAGACCCCAATCATCAAACCTGCAGGCCCTGGTTGTGAATCAACATATATTCTACACATTCACATTATCCAAAAATATATAAAAAAGGGATAATTACGTACATGTCACACCATTTTATTTTATTTATACGTTAACTATCCATTCTTAGTTAATTACACTATACACACTCAAAATATTATAAAATCTTATATATACACACTTTCACTTATTTCTATTATAATAAGCAATTATAATTTTTTAATAACTTAACTATAGTTAGGTTACAAAAAATCTGAACTATTCATCATATTATTTTAAGGATATTTAAATATATTTTGAGTAAAAATCTTAAAACTTAGATGTTTAGGTTGTGGTAAGGGAAGAAAACATCGCGATCTGAATTGATTTTAGGACAGATCAGCGCTTTAGTGTGACATCGAGGAAGAAAAAAAATATGTACTATTAAAGGTAAAAATATAATTTTAATAATTTACTAACGAAATATTTTTTTTAAATAAATTTTGACTAAATTTTAACTTAAATGTATGTATGTAAAATTTTATAATATTTTGAGCGTGCATAGTGTAATTAACTAAGAATGGATGTGTAACGCATAAATAAAGTAAAATGGTGTGACATGCAGGTAATTATCCCAAAAAAAATTACCAAAAAAAAAAAATATATATATATATATATAATGTATTTAATAAATAACTCTAAAATTAAAATTAATTAAATTTTTATATAATAATAATATGACAATTAAAAATTTATTTTATTTATATGATACTATTACTGTATAAATATAAATATTATATAAAAATTTTAATTAGAGCTACTTTTAAATTATATTTACATGCAGGTAACACACAATTTTAAATATTTTTAAATATACCATCTGAGTTCAAATTTTACAATAAAAGTATCATATATAATACTTAAAGTTTTGTTAGTGCTCAAATTCTTATCACAAATATTAAATAAAAATAATAGAAGGAAAAAAAATGTAAATGTTGTTTATAATTTTATTTATAAATTTTAAAAGTCATTTAGTTCAATATCATCTTGGTATTATGTTATATTATTTAGAAAAAATAATTATTTAATTTAATAATTTTTATAAATAATTTTTTTTAAAATTATTAATCAAAAGATGATATTTAAATGTCATAACATCAAAACTATATAACATAACACTAAGATAATAATCAACTAAATACCCCTTTACTCAAATAATTACAAATTACATCTCTTTATTAAATTAGAAAAAAATCTAATCATTCATTGATATTAGAGAAGATATAATTCATAATTATGCATTCAAATTATAAAGTAATATGCATAAATATCTAATTTTAAATATTAAATAAGTAAAATATTTTTTTTTTAAGGTGGCATAATTTTATAAAAGAAGTGTTCGGTTTAATATTATATCGATATTATATTATATTATCTAAATATCATCTCCTATATAATTTTTTTATAATTTTTTATAAAATTATTTATATATATCATCAAATTAAATAATTATTTTTTAATAATACTAAGATAATATTAATTAAACAAATGCACTCTAAGAACATAAATTACTTAACTTTTCTACCAAAATAAATGAGGTTAATTTGAGGTAACGGGCAAATAGATTCTTTAATATCAATAAAAAAAACTATATGAAAAATATTTTCTCTAATTAATAAATTAATTTGACTAATTTAAATATTAAATTATTATTTTAGATGAAGATAAAGTTTAAAATAACTTATTAATTAGAAAAAAAATTTATTAATTACTTTAATTAATACTAAATAACCTAAATTAGAGGATTTATTTGATTAATTTTAAAATTAAAGTGACCTAATTACAATAGGCTTAAATTAGAGAGACCTACATGCAATTAACCCAAATAAATAAATAAATAAATAAATAAATAATTACTCAACCAAAATCCAACAACCTCCTTATCTGGCAGCTGCTGCAATAAATAGACCTGACACTTCCCTCCCAACTTTCATCCAACTTCACCAGCATCTCATTATGCCTCATTAGAGCTCCTCAATATTATAAAATTAATATATTTTAATTTCAATTCAAGTTTAATTTAAATAATTTCTAAACTTCATTCAAGAAGATTAAGCAAGCATGAAATAAAAAAAAAAGGTTAAAATATACTTAGAAAAATAAAAAAAAACCACCGGAATCCAATACCAGATTGGAACAAGAACAAAGAATCGATATTTGTTATTATAACGAGATGGATGATACAAGAGGTGTGATTGTACGAATGCCCTTCCACAAGTCGGGAGTCATTCTTTATATAGAATTTATGCCTCATTAGAGCTCCTCACTATTATAAAATTAATATTTTTTAATTTCAATTCAAGTTTAATTTAAATAATTTCTAAACTTCATTCAAGAAGATTAAGCAAGCATGAAAAAAAAAGGTTAAAATATACTTAGAAAAAAAAAAAAAACACCGGAATCCAATACCAGATTGGAACAAGAACAAAGAATCGATGTTTGTTATTATAACGAGATGGATGATACAAGAGGTGTGATTGTACGGATGCCCTTCCACAAGTCGGGAGTCATTCTTTATATAGAATTTATGGCTATTAACTTTTTTGCAGATGCTCTTCCATTATTGTCTCGGATGCTGTCTTTAATTATTACCTCAAATACTCTGTCTTTAACTGGTTTACCCTTAGAACCTTATGTAAATATCCTTTAGCAATTCTTCCGTTTGTAGTCCCAACGGAACTTCACCAGCATCTCATTATGCCTCATTAGAGCTCTCACTATTATAAAATTAATAATTTTTTTTAATTTTAATTCAAGTTTAATTTAAATAATTTCTAAATTTCATTCAAGAAGATTAATTATCATGCATAATATAAAATACAGAAGATATGGATATTTATATTAATTTAAATCAAATCTTAAGCTTCCTGTACCTGTACAGTATTCATGCTCACATGCTCATACACATGAGTGTCATATTTAATTAAAATCTAAATCATACTCATGAATATTATTATTATTATTATTATTATTATTATTTCAAGCCTATCACAAATCTCTAGTATTATATATACTCTATTTATTTTATTTCACATAATATTATATTTTCTATCTTTATCTCAAAAATAATACTCATAAAAGGTACATATATCTAAGAATCGTTCTTAGGTGCACTTTGGGTAAATTGTATTCGCAATTTTGAGTGCCTATACAAAATGGCCCACAATCGAATTTTATGGATCTAATCGTATAAAAATACAAGAAATATAATATGCACGCTAACCTGTCACAATACAATAAAGGAAATCGTGTACGACTACAAAAAATTATGTATGAGCACATTTCATAATTCAAATTTCCGTACAAAAGCCTTCGAAGCACATAGATATATACGAGTATAATACGTGTATGTATAGGAATGTACAAGTCGAAATGTCGTTATTGCATATATATATATATATGATATTTTTGTATTTTCGAAATTTGGATTGCGAGGTTGTTTCGTATTGAGATACGATTTCATATTTAGCAACACTCGACATTAATGTTAGATGGGAGTATTTTCTTAATCCTAAACGTAAAATTGTGAATACGATTTGCACACAATCTGCGCGAACCACATGCACGACTTCCGCTATCATATCGAGTCGAGTTTGAGTTAAAGAACGAGTTGATTGTGAGTCATCAAACATCATATATCTGGTCTTCTCTTCTCTTCTCTTCTCTTCTTTTCTCTGTGAAAAAGTAGATATCTCTCCCATGCGGTGAGACAGTCATGTCTTCTTCTTCTTCCAACTTCTCCTACCAGAAGCTGAGGAAGTTGCCGACCGGAGAAGCCTATGATGATGAAGACTGCTTGGAGCAGGGGAGGAGGATCGGCATCATCCAAAGAGGCGGGGAAGGAGGAGGGAGATGGTGGAGGCGGCGGCGGTGGCGGCGGGCTCGGGTGCGGGTGGTGGGGCTGATGCGGAGGGCGGTGCGGCGGAGGGCAGCGGCGGTGAGGGCTGCGGTGGCGGCGGCTTTGGAGAAGGTGATGAAGAGGATCAGGGAAGGGCGGCCGTACGTCGGCGATTTGTTCGCCGGCAACTACTTGTTCATGCAGGTGAACCCCTCCGGCGGCGCCGCCGCCGCCGCCGCCGTGAGGTACTGGGACAGGAATTTCTCGCCGGCGGCTAAGCTGAATCACGGCGGCCGCCACCTTCACAACCTTATCTCCTCAAATGCGGCACGGTGATTCACGATTGTTCTTCAGATCATTTCCTAGTTTGACCTTTTGACCTTCTCTGAATTTTAGTTTATCATTATTATTTATGATTTTTGTTTGAGTAAATTTCACTGACAGGCTCCATAAAAAACAAAATCACTGACAGGTCCAGTGCATAATATCACATAATTTAACTTTTAACGTTTATGCCCTCATCCTATTTAATATATTAATTTTATTTTTTAATTCTTTTTAAAAAATTATTTTATCAACTTTATCTACCAAAGAATACCATTACATTTATGCCCTCTAAGAGGCCTGCCAACCATCCTCGAGTCTTCTCTCCTCCTTACCTGAGAATAAGAAAATAAATTAATTAAAAAAATATTGTATACCAATCATGTGAATTATATATATATATATATTTATTTATTTATTTGGACATAATAAGTAATTAAAATATTTATATAAATTAATACATGTGGCATAATAAAATAAAACTTATATATATTACATTACACATATTTTTTTTACAAAAATTATAATATATAGTAATTATTTTTTTTTTAAAAAAAATAGTGATGTGATATGATAAGATTTATACCGATTAATGCACGTAAAACCCCTGAAATAATATTGAATATCATATGAATAGTAATTCAAATAAATCATGTTTTTATTTAAAAGGTGATGAAATCTTGTAAAAGATGTATCAATAATATGATATCTGCCCTAATTTACCAAATAAATTATTTAGAGGATAATTACATTTTAATTCAATAAATTTTTTTAAATAACATTTTTTAATTGATTTTTGAGTGGATCCTCTAATCTTCACGAATTTTTTGTGTGCATAATGTGTGTCACGTCATCCGTCCGCACACAAATAAAATGAAGCCACGTGGTACGACGGGTTGTTTTAGATGTTATATAACACTAATTTTTTACTACGTAGCACTGCTTTTTTGCTACGTAAGACTACATAATATTAATGTCTTATTATTTGGAGCTACGTAGTACTAATTTTTTGCTACATAGTACTGATTTTTGCTACGTAGCACTGATTTTTTGCTACGTAGGATTACATAATATTGACATATTGTTATCTGAAGCTACATAGCACCAATTTTTTACTACATAGTACTGTCTTTTGCTATGTAGTACTGATTTTTTACTACGTAGGACTACATAATATTAACGTCTTGTTGTCTGAAGCTACGTAGTACTAATTTCTTGCTACATAGTACTGACTTCTTATTACATAGAACTACGTAATATTATGTAAATAACAAGACATTAATATTATATAGTCCTACGTAGCAAAAAATCAGTGCTACGTAGGAAAACTTAGTACTACGTAGTAAGAAATTAGTGCTACGTAGCTCCAAATAACAAGACATCAATATTACGTAGATTTACGTAGCAAACAATCAGTGCTACGTAGTAAACAATCAGTGCTACGTAGCAAAAAACTAGTATTATATAATATTTGAAGCAGTCCATCGTGCCACATGGCTTAATTTTATTTGTGTGTGACGGATGACGTGGCACACATTATGCACACAAAAAATTCTCCTGATCTTCTAACAATTTATGTGTATATTGGGCAATAATTTTGAGGGAAATTTTATGTTGTATATAAAAAAATGATTATAAGAATAAAATTGAATTATAAATTCAAATTAAAGAGGGGAGCATTGGTTTCATGAGATAATTTACTATATGAAACATTAATTAAAGGAAGGTTAAGCTTGAATGAAACATTATTTTATCACATGCTACTTGCTCCTTATAGTTGAAAACCTTCCTTTTCATTGAAGACCAATAAGGTTGAAAGGTCTATTTTGTGTTGAATTTGCTTGGAATTGGATAAATATTTACTTCATTAAATTTGATTCGAGAAAAAAAAAGTATGGAAAAGATTTGTATTTTTTTTTCGTAAGATACATTATGATGAATATAATGTGTTGTATCAAAAATTATGTTGAATATATAAAATAAAGTTTATTGGTTTACTGAGAATTACGTTGGATGTGAAATAAAATGATTATTTAATATTACAATTTGTGTAGTATGAGATATACAATATTTTTTGATTTTTTTTTAAATTAAACAATTTTTTTAGCTATAATGTGTTTTGTCATGACCTTTTTTCGTTTGGCAATCGAAAGGTTGAAGGAAAAAATAATTTTAAAATTTTTAAATTTTTTTAAAAAAATATATATAATAAAAAATAAAGTAATTTGATTATATAAAAATTTATATTAGATATGAAATAAAGTTAATTGATTTATTGAGAATTGTGTAAAATATAAAATGATATAATTGTTTAATACTAAAATTTGCATAGAATATAATATAAAATTAATTTTTATTTTTTTAATAAAATAAATTTTTTAGCTATAAATTTTTTTTATTTATCTAGAACAAAGAGCAATGTTTGGAGTTGGTTTTCACTTGGACAGGTACAGAGCCAAGTCCTAGCAAATCTTCCTCGAGCAGTAGTTGAAGTTTTCAATTTCTTGATGCGAGTTAGATTAAAATTTATTTTTACTTTCAAAAATTAAATTTAAATTTGAATAGAACTTTATTTTAATTGAAAATTTTGAATGATATAAAATTAAGTTAATTATTTTATTGCATAAAAGATGGGATCTAAATTAATTATTATTTAATAAATATAAAGTAAAATATATATTTTTTAGAATTTTAAAATATATATATATGTAAAACATAATTAAATTTTAATATTTAAAATTATATACATATCATGTTAAAAAAAATAAAGTTACTTTTTAGCTCATTAAATAAGCACGTTGATAGATAAGATTTATAAAATATAATTCTTAAAAATACAAAGTGATAAATAAAAATTTAAAAAATCAAAATAAGAAAGAAGCGGCTAAATTAAGAGTTTATCTTGTATGAAAAAGCAAGTGTTATATTATATAATTGTATTAAAAAGTGATATTAAATAAAATTTTTATATCTGTTTGATAAATTATTTATCAAATTAAATATATAAATAAAACATTAATCTTATTAATATATATATTTTATTATACCCATTATTTTTTATATGTAACTTTTATTATGATAAATTCATATAATAATTTAAATTAAATATGTTATAAATTATAGTTATATTATATATATAATTATATCTATTATTAATAAATAAAATAATCTTTATAATATATTATTAATTATATTATAGTATAATTGTGATAGTATTATACATATTATTTTAAAATATATTATTATAATATATAATTATTTTAATATTTAAAATTATATTATATATACTCATATAATTTATAGTTTCCTCTATTATGATTATTTTATAATAATATATTTTAAAATTTATCGCCAAAATCTAATTATTTATATAAAATTAAATTTAATAATAATAAATAACATAAAATTTAATTAAATTATATTCATGAATATTTTAATATTTTTTTATTCACTTATTATTTTATATTCCATTTCATCTAAATAAATAAAAAAATATCATTTCACTCCCCTTAGAATAATAATTTCATTTTCATAAAATTATAATTCTATTCCAACTTTATTCTATTTCGGGAAAGCAAAATTAGTTTAAAATGAACGGTAACTTCAAAGGAGGGACCTATTAGAAATGATTGAATAAGTTCAGGAACTCACAAGCAACTATGCAAAACAAAAATAGACCTAACAAAGGATGAGATAAACCTTAGGATCATGGGTGTAATTTACCCTAAAAGAAACAAACTCATCCATTGACCATCACATACCACAAGCATCCAAATTTCATTACCCATTAAGATCAACCAAAAAAAATTGCAGAAGAGAGAAAAAGAAACACATGGAATGTGATGAAATTAGCTTTAATTAATTTGCACTTAACCCTAAACCCTAAACCCTAAATCCTAAACCCTAAAACCCTAAACCCTAAACCCTAAAACCCTAAACCCTAAACCCTAAACCCTAAATCCTAGAGGATGAAATCATGAGATTTGACAAGCTTCTCTAATTCTGCCCTATTTAATTTGACTCTTGCCTTTAATTAAAAGTTTTTATTTTCTGATGAGAAAATGGGAAATTAATTACAGTGTTCCTGCAAAAGACAAGACCATGTACAGATTTGTACATAGAAAAAAAAATTTAAAAATATAATAATTTTTTTTTTATAGAGTGGCAAACCTTAAGTTTTTCCACCAGTTCAAAGTGCTGAATCTCCAGCCTCAGCTTCGAGCATGTTGAGGCATGATATCTCTGCTCCTGTAATATGCAAGGAATTGGCCCGGCAACTCCTCCAGAAGAGCTTGTGCCACTGAGATCCCTCCACCTGTAAACAGATATATATAATAGCATTTTTATCATAATTTAAAGTTTAATCAAGTAAAACAACAGTGAGGCATGTTCGGCAAAGCCCGGCCAAAAAATATAATAATAATATTTTACATTTATTATAAATTTTAATAATTTTATTTCACATCAAACACAAATTCCAACCTTAAAATCAACTTTATTTCACATCCAACACACCTCTCAATATTAAAATAAATTTCTTTCCCATCAACCCTATAAAATAAAATATTTTCTTTCCTTATCCAAATTTATCCTCCAACCAAACAAGCCACCTAGACTCCACTTTTTTAGGGTCTAAAGGATTGATGTTTTGCACAGCTGAATGGAGAAGATAAATCTGTCCAAAACTAATTGCACGAATTTTTGTTGATTTGATGTTCACTCTTCTTGGATCAATCATTCAAAATGATGGTGAAATAGCTAATGACGTTATTAGCCAGATTCAAGCAGGATAGATAAAATGGAGAAATACTTCTGGTGTGTTGTGCGATAGAAAAATCTCATCCAAACATTATAAAATTGTAGTAAGACTAACGATGGTATATGGTGTTGAATGCTAGCCTGCAAAGAGTAAACATATAAATAAAATAAATATTGCAGAAATAAGGATGCCAAGATGGATGTGTGGATATACACGAAAGGATAGAATGAGAAATAAGTATATTCGAAAGAAAATTAGTGTTGCACCAATTGAAGATAAACTTAGAGAAAGTCGGTTTAAATGCTTTGGACATATAAATCGTAGGCTGATTGAAGCTCCAGTTAGAAAAATCAAACTATTGGATCTTGCCCATATACAAATAGGAAGAGGGAGACCAAAAAAGGCATGACAAAAAACTGTAAGGAGTGATCTTAGTTACTTAGACTTAGATAAGAATTTGGTAATTGATAGAGCGCAATGAAAACAAAGGATTCATGTAGCCGAGCCCACCTAGTGGGATTAAGGCTTGGTGGTTGTTGTTGTTGATGTCCACTCTTCTAATGAGTTGAATATAACTTGCCTAGAAAAAAATTCGATTCAACTCAAAATCAACTTAATATTTGCATATGGATATCAAGAAAGTGTATCATAAAAGTTATATGTGAAGGGAAAAGCTATATAGATGAAAATGATATTAATAGTCTCATATAAACACTACATTCAACACATGAATAGTAGAAAGTTAAGGTCAGTAACTATATTTGAATCAACTTAATCTACTCAAAATCTAATAATGGTTGTTTGGCTTGCATCAAGCTTGAATTGATATCAAACGCTAGCTAACACACTAGAATTCTACTCGGTGACAGCCCTACTAAAAGAATAAATAAAAAGGGAAGAAGGAGTTCAGATAGTTACGTTGGATATCTTGCATAGGAACAAATTGTACAATGTCACGTGTAGCTACCCGTCCAGTAGAGCTTTCTAATTGTCTACCATTGTCTGCATCAAGAATCTGTTCAACAGGGTTTTCAGAAGGTGAGTCCCATCATACATTTATATTTCAAGGAAATATAACAAAATAAATTGTAGCATCAAGGTAAAAATAAACCTCCATATCTTTAAAATCTGCACCTCCAACACCAATTATAAGAATTGATAAAGGCAAGTCAGAAGCTCTCACAATAGCATCTTTGCTTTCTTGCAGATCAGTAATCACTCCATCCTGGAAAAAACACGTATCATTAATGAGAAAGGAACCGCAGGAAACAAGAAAAGAACAGTAAATAGTCGGACGACGGAACCGGTTTGGAAAGTCACCGTTATTATAAGCAATATGGAGTACTTATTTTGGTTACTAGCAGCAGAGTAACCAGCAATTTCTGCAGCTTTATGGATCACTGGTCCAAATATAGTTGGTCCAGCAAAAGTGACGTTATGTTGAACCATTGTATAAGCTGACATGATGCCTTCCACTCCTGAAACCTGCCAAAACAAACTGCTTACCATCTTGTCTTGAGAAAGCTTTACAAAAGGGAAATCAATCTGGGCCCATTGGTCAGGTTCAGGCCAGCATGACACTGAGTGAAAATATGGTTTGAAACGAAGCCTCTACTTTCAACACAGAACCATGTACACATTGTGACGCTAGAATCCAATACTGATAATTATTTAAAAATTTAAAGGCTTAGGATTATCACTTATCATTTATATTCGGATGAAGTTCAAATATTAGGGACAACGTATATCGGCCCATAGCTTAAATGGGATGAATTGAATAAAAAAAAAATTGAGTCAGTTTGTCGAGCTGGGTCCAACCTTGACACCCCTACTAAAAGCATATGAAAAAAAATTCAGAAGGCCGGAAATTCAGGTTTACTGCAACAACTAAGGTTAACCTGTGCAGGAAATTCAGGTTTATGATCACTAGTAAGGTTAATCTGTCAGAAGAATATATAATGTAATTTATGTGTCATATATTTTTGGCACGTTCCAGATGATCATGCTACATCAAGCGGGAAAGAAGAACTACATATCAAAAGCTTTGCAAATACGAATACATGCAGCATTTAAGGCTGTTGCCCACAAGAATTGTCAAAACCTTTATACCCAGAAAGATTATGAATTCAAACAAATGATTCAACCACGAAAGAATCAGTAATTAGCACCGAGATAATACATATAATGTCCAGACATTTCCATGCACGGAGTAAACACATAAACGACAACAGAAATGACCTTATACTAAAAGCACTCAGTTTAATGTCATACCTGGCATTCACTTGGATTTCCATTTATGTTGAAGCAGTGAGAAACAGAACCATCAAGTAGCCTACCTCCAAATCCCCATGCAGGAAAACGTTTATCTGAGTCATAAAACTCCAACACTTCACCAACACTAACAATAGCCTGTTTGGCACCCCAAAGAACTGGTTAATTATTTACAAGAATTTTCATCTAAATGAGAACAAAATCTGTTTTACAGGCCTTTCACCTGCTGGTAGGCATTCAAACGTCCAGTAGGATCAATAAAATGAAGTGACTCTGGCAACCTAGGATTTCCATTGGATGCTGTTTGATAGCATATCAGTGAAGACGCAAGAGAGCAACCAAAGAGCTTGTCAATAAGAAAACGGTATATCAATGATTGATTGCTGAAACTCCAAGTAATTATAAAATTACCAGTGAAGTCAATGGCCACCATAAAGTTCAACTCAAATCCGCTGGAGATATAATCAATAAAGGTATATTGGGTTTTTTCAATGAAACTATCAATAAACAACTGCCCCTTCAGCATCTGAACAAGTAAGGAAAACGAAAGCAGCATGGAAATGAACATATAAGTTGTCATTCAAATGCAACAGCGTAATAGCAAATCCCAAAGCAAACAACCACCTTTTTACCACTGTAGAAGCTTATCCCAGCTCTTTCCCTGTTATGTTTTTCAAAGGTCGAGATGCTAGCTTGAAGTTGCCTGTTGCACAACTATCAGTCGAAATTATGGGACTTGAAATAAGGAAAAATGATGCATAGAAATCATTGCAACATTGGTAAATGAAAGATAGATGCATTTCAAGGTAAATGAAAGGTAGATTACCCCAGAAGCTGATGGTTGCCATTGCTGTTAAAATCGTAACAATGAACCAATAGTGGGTTATCCTACAAGCAATAAAAGAAAATATTTCCAGGATGTTAGAATTGGCTAAGACTAACAGACAGATTTCATAGAGACAAATTTGTGAGTTAAAAGACTGTCCAGATTACTTTACTCCCAAATTGCTGCATAGTTAGCACCAGAGTTTTCCAAACTGGATTCAGATTATTTTTAATGACTTCAGTTTTGCATATTGGTATTGAACCTCCACTCTCGAGAACCCTTGAAATGATCAAAAATGGGTCCTACATATATTCAACAAACTCCTTTGGATAAAGGAAAGAGAAAAGATGAAATAGCAAAAATAATGGATAAATGGATTTACTCTAATAGAGAACATCCTTTTCTGCAAATTTGAACAGCGTAACGTCATTTCAATAACTGTCCTTGAGGAAACTGTTTCTTCAGCATGCACAGTTATTGATCCCAAGCGGGCAGCATGACGAGCTTTTTTGTCATGAAGGCCAAGAACTAAATTCCGAGTAGGCTTGGTTACAATCTGCAGAAGAAGGCAATCAAACATAAACTTTGTAACTTCCTTACCAACTATTTACAATCTGCAAACAAGGTAATCAAAATAAATTCTATATCTTCCTTACCAACTATACTTGCAATACTTATATATGTTCTTAGGAGGACAAGTATGAAACCTATTGAGTATATGGTAATGCAGATAACTTCATGTTAATTACACAAACTGGTCCAATAGTTTTCTAATTTTGTGTTGCACGTGACTTGAACTCTTCAATCTCTGGCTCGAGTAATTACTCGAAGCCAAGGATGTCTTCGTTGATTTTTGTCAAGGAAGCATTGACACTTCTATACATCCCAACATGTCATATTTTGTCCCTGTCACCTTTGTGCTTCCTAGGTATTTCTATAATATTGAGTAAAAACTATAGCAAATTTACATAATCATAGAAATCTGTGACATTATTTGGCGTATTTTGTCATGTTCATGTACTGTAATTTGGAAAATTGCCATGTCGGCGTGTCATGTCGTGTCGTATCTCCATATTTCTGTGTCGTGTCTATGCTTTCTAGCTTTTCGTTATAGTATTCTTCAACTCCATCTAGGCTTCAGATAGTGATAACATAGCTCTCGTGCGGGAAGAATCTCTAACATCCTGGACAGATTGTCAGAAAGGTGCCAAAATTAGGGGTATTTTGGGAGATCAAGCATAATTTCATTGGAGATATTCTCTCTTTTTCTCATCTATAAATAGAAAGGAGATTAGAGTTTCTCATGTGAGTAAGCGGACCACTTGAGACACCTGAAGTTCCTCCATCTTTCTCCTTGAGTACTACTTAGAAAGCAACGTTCTTCTATAGTAAGAGTGAGATTTACTTCGTGTAGGACTTGGCCATTGCAAAAGAAATCTTATTGTTCCTTTTGATGGATTTGTGATAGCTCTTGCAATTTGCTCTCCTTGGATTTGTCAAATTTTTCTCCTCTACCACAAAAGTGATTTTCTCGCAAGAGTTTTCACTTAAATCTTAGTGTTCTATTTCTTCTCCACTTCTCTTTTATTATTTTACTTCTGTTTTGTTTTGGTTGTGTAATTCTATTCAGCTAATCGAAAGAATCTCACCAAGCTCCCAAGTCCACAGCCACCACTAAACCTACTCCGTCAAATTGGTATCAAAACACTCACAAGACCTTAGGGAGCTTCAATGGCGACTATGAACTACATTAAGAAGTTGAGCAAGAACATTTAGTTTGCTTTCTAACAAGTAACGATGAAGGGGACTTTAGTCCACATTGATCTAGTTGACGCTCTATTCATGAAATAAAAGAAGCCCTAAAGAACGTCAAATGAAGAATGAGAAACGATTAGAAAGGTTTACCTCAAATATAGCAAAAGTTGTCTAACAAAGTTCTCCAAGAGTGCCTAAAGAAACTGAAGTAGCACTATTTCTCAAATTGGAGTCTTTGTGCATGAGTCATGACAAACAATGTGACGAACAAACTCTTCCCAAGCAATGATTGTACTCTCATTGATTGCTTGGAGGAGACATACAACGATGAATATTTGGCATTGTTTTAACTTTTTGTTCACTTCATCTTACAAAATTTTACGAGATTACATATTGTATAAGCAGGAGTTCATTTACTAGGAACATTTTTCTCAAGCATTATTATTGAAAACTCTGTTTGATATATAGGCTGGTTTTTTGATTAAGGAGTCTCATGGTGAGACTCTAATAGTTCAAGGTAGGAAGTCAAAGGACTCCAAAAAAGTGAAGCAGAGAAAGAAAGAGCTCATAATCGCTAAGCACCAAACCTATATTATTATTACTGGAAAATAAGTGTCACATTCTCTCAAACTATAAGTTGAAAAACAAGAAGCGGTCTAAAAGAGATCATGAAAAGGGTAGAGTTTAGGTCAAGCTAGTGTTGTAATCGAAGGAAATGATAGCAGCATATTCCATGTCAAAAACGAAGGAGAAGAGTTTACTTTAAATTGGATTCTTGATTCAACCTGTTCCTTTCCACATGACGCATAATAGAGAATGATTCTCATCTTACCACTCGATCTCTTCGGCAATAGTCTTGATGGACAATGATGCATTATGCAAAGCCGCAGGAATTGGGATTGTCAAGAACAAGATTGTTCGATGGTGTCTTACTTTATCAAAAGTAAGAAATTTTCTCAACTTGAATAAAATCTTATTTCTCTAAGTATTTTGCACAATTGTGGCCTTCGATATACTAGTGAAGGGGAAGTTCTAAAAATTTCCCAAGGAGAAGGGGCATCTTCGACAAGATGGTTGTTTATACACTTTGAAAGGGTGTACTAAAACAGAGGTAGTGGCAAGCAGTGCTTCTTTGTCTATCAAAGAATGGAGGAAGATTTGAAATTTCTAACTCAGTCATATGAGGAAAAAAGGTATGATTGTTTTAAGTAATTGACAACTGTGGTCTCCTTTGAAGTAAATATAATGGAAAGTTAGACTTTTGTGAGAAGTGTGTACTCAACAAATAGAAACATGTTTCCTTCTAGAATGCAATTTGTTAGTTAAAATGTACTCTTGCTACATTCATTCTGACTTATATGACCATCAAGCGTTGCATCTAATGAGTGGAGTTAGCTATACGTTGACCTTCATTGATGATTGCTTGAGGAAATTTTGGCCCTACTTCCTAAAATAGAAGTCAAATCAAAACCTTAAGTAGCGCAAAGCATTAGTAGAAAAGCAAATTGGTTGTTCGATCATGAGACTCAACACCAACAAAGTTTTGAAGTTTTGATCGAGAGAGTTCAACGAATACCGCAAAGGATGATGAAATTAATCAACACCAAACTTATGTCAAGGCAACTCAACAAAATGGTATTGCTAAGTAGTATAACATGATCATCCTCAAAAAAGCTAGGTGTATGTTTTCACTACAAAATTCTAAAATCCTTTTAGGTAGAGGCTGCATCAATAGCCTATTATCTTATTAATCGCTCACGTCAATTGACGTTACAGTTCAAAGTTCCAGAGAAGGTTTGGTATGGCCATTTTCCTAATTACTCTAAGTTGACGAATTTCAATTGTATGACTTATGATTACACAAAGGAAGAGAAGCTGGATCTGAGGTCAAGAAAATATTTATTTCTCGGCTTTGAAGAATAGATGAAATCAAGGGATTTCGACTTTGGAGCCTTGATGAGTTGAATATCATTGTCAATTAAGACATTATTTTCGAAGAGCAAAGTTTATTGTCAAATACTTCCAACCCTTCTGAAGTTGTAGTTTCAAATATTCTCGATAATGTGGAGTCAAACAATAATGTTAAACAACAATGTCCTCATGGTGAACTTGATGAAGAGTAGGCGTCTTCAGCAGCGCGACCTTATTCTATTGCTAAAAATAGAAAAAGAACTATCGAAAAAAAAAGACGTACGAAGATTATGAATCTGTTATTCATTTTCTATTGCTATGAAAAGAGATGCCCTTGCCGAGCTTGGAACACTCGAGGAAGCAATTTCATGCCCAGATTCTTGGAAATGGTTGATCATTATAGAAGAAGAGATCGAATCTCTTCAATGAAATTAGATCTAGGAACTCATCAAATTTGCCAAAGGAGAGGAGGCAATAAAATGCAAATGGGTACTTAAGAAGAAGGAATACCAGGAGTTGAACAAACTAGTTTCAAAGCAAGACTGGATGCAAAAGCTATAGCCAAATTCACAGTGTCAACTTCACTAAAGTGTTTTCTTTAGTTGTCCAATCTACATCTTGCTTGGGTCGTGGCCCAGCTTGACATGGAGTTAAGAGTAACTTAATGTTGGAACAATATTCTTCGAGGTGAGTTAAATGAAAAGATTTATATATAACAACCTAAAGGTTTCATAGTCAAAGGCATGAAGACCTGAGGTGGCTGGCTGAATAAGTCTTTATGCGGCTTAAAGCCATCACCTCGTCAGTGATCTAAAGGCTCAACATTGCTCCTTTATGTTGACAACGTGCTTATCACCTCAAAACAAAGACTTAAAACATCTTCGAGGAGCTGAATTTGAAGTCAAAGATTTAGGTGTGGTGAAGAAAATATTAAGCATGGAGATTCATCGCAATGGAATAGAGGGAAATCTTTGGCTATCTCAAAGAGTTTATATTCTAGGTTCTAAGCAAGTTCCAAATGAAGGAACTTAAACTCGATTCAACTCCTTTATCATTGCATTTTTGACTATTAGCAGAATATACATCGAACAAGGAGGAAAAGGAATTCATGACACAAGTTCCTTACTCAAGAGAAATTGGAAGCCTAATATATGCTATATTTTTCCTCTCAACCTGATCTTGCGCATGCTGTTAGTGTGGTCAGCAGATACACGGTAATTCCAAGTCGAACACATTGAAATGTTGTCAAATGGAATCTATGGTATCTTCAATTAACTGCAAATGCATGCTTGTAATTCGAGACAGAGAACTCAAGAGTAGTCAATTACATGACTCTAATTATGTTGTAGATCTTAAAACTGGACTCATTTTCATTCTAGGGGGAAAAGTGGTTAGTTGGAAGTTCTTGCTACAGTCCACAATAGCTCTATCCACTACTGAAGCCAAATATATAGATGTTACGAAAGCTGTAAAGGGAGCAATCTCGATGAAGGGTTTCTATTCCAAGAAACCACAGTTTTTTAACAAGATTACTACTATTGCAACAATCAAAATACAATTTGTTTGACCATGGATCAAATATTTTACGACAGGTTCAAGTACAAGTATCACTTTGTTTGAGAAGTTGTTGCTCGTTGTGAGGCACTAGTCGAAAAGATCAATACCTTAAAGAACTCAACAGATATGTTAACAAAATCCCTGCTGGCTTCAAAGTACAAGCTCTGCTTAGACCTTATCTTCATTTCTCGATGAGTGGTTTGTATGTCTTAAAGGACATTTTGGAGCAGCTGGTAGCTTCACAAAAAATTCTCTTTCAAGGGGCAATTTCATGGATGTAACTTAAATTCTTCAGTTTCTGACTCTTCAACTGGAGACTTTGGAGTCATTATCGGAGAGCCAAAAAACCTTAGTTGAATACAATGGGAGTCCAAAACATCGTACTTGACTCATCACAGCCTCCCAAATAGAAGCTTAATTACGAGGAAGTCTTCGTTGCTTTTATCGTGGCATTCTTTAATTACAGTCTTCAACTACATCCAAGCTTCAAATAATGATATCGAAGATAGCGCGGGAGTAATCTCTAACCATTTGTACAAACTATCACAAAAGTGTCAGAATTAGGGGCATTTTAAAGATATCAATGACAACTCCGCCAAAGATATTATCTCCTTTTCTCTTCTATAAATGAAAAAAAGATTAGTCATCCACATAAAGAGACTACTTGAAACGCCGAAGCTCTTTCATTTTCCTCCTTAAGCACCTTTTGGAGAGTCACATTCTTCTACAGTAAGAGAGGAATTTACTCTCCATACCACAAAGCCAATGCGGGATGAATTCTTCTTCCTCTTTGTCGAGTTGTTGTAAAAGCTCTTACTATCTCCTTTGATAATTAATGCTTTTCTCCTTTATCCCCATAGTGGTTTTTTCGCACGAATTTCCACTTAAATCTTGAGGTTCTATTTCTTTTCTTCTTTTTTGTTGTTTTACACTGTGATTATGTATTTGCTAGATTGTTTTGGTCGTTTGATTCTATTCAATTAACCAAAAGAAACTCATTGACCTCCATAAAAGTCTTCCACTACAAGCTACTCAACCTTCTCCCTCATTTTGAAAAGAAGCATTAAACACCATAATGAATAGGTCAAATTGTAACAACTAGTGGCTGAAAAGGGCAAAGAGTGATAATCGGGTGATGTCCCATGATAAAGGGAATCACATGTACAAGGAATGACTCTTGGTAGACTTTTAGGCCTAGTAAGAAGGGCACCAAAATGAATTATTCCGCATTAGAAATTAGAGAAGAGTTCTTAAGCTATATACAAGAGCATGACTTTAGGATGTCAATGCACCTTTTGGGGGTCAAACTATAAGGCATAGTACGGAATGAGCTAATGTGGACTATACCTCAACATCTAAAGGTTCATGACATATTAGTATCAGAGTCAATCTCTCACAATACTAGGTAAAAACAGGTGGGCTTATGACCATTGTTGACCGTAGGTGGTGGGAAATGATCGTCGGGTGATGTCCCGTGGGAAAAGAAATCAGTGATATAACGAGCACCTCTTTTCAGGCATCTAAGACTGGTGAGATGAGCATAGGGATAAATTATCGTACATCGAAAAGTGGAGGGAGAGTTTTTGGGCTATATAAGTAAAGCGTAACCTTAGGATATTAAGGCACTTTTTTGGAGACAACTGTGAAATTAAGGCCAAAGTGGATAATACCTCATGTGAGGCCAAGTAGTGACATATTACTTGTGACGACCAGTGGACGAAGAAGACGGGGAGAGATTGGTAGTTGATGTCCTAGAAGGGAATCATTGAGGCCACCGGTTTAGGATAGACTTCTAAGTTTAAATAAGTGGAGAGTCCCTAGGCTATATATTTGAAATTGTGTCCTTAAGATGTCACGGTGATGCAAATGCTTTGTTTCATTTTAAAAAGATCAAATGAATAGTAATTGCTTTCAAGAAAAAGAATAGTAATAAAACATAAAATAACATAAATGGTAGTCCATGGTGGTAAGGTGGTGCAAGATCATTTTATTTAGTTAATCAAACGAGAACTATTTGTTTCTAGGGTCTCACATGCAAAAACATCATTACTTATCGATGTCTATATATGAAAATGATTGGGAATATCAATTGTATGCTAATGCACCTTTGTGAACTCTAGCACAGGTCAAAGGGTGCATTTCGCTTCTAGGTAGTCAACTACATATGATTGCTACAACATCAATGACATGTATTCGGGTATCATCAGAAGTGAGCATGTATCTCAAATAATGCTGATCAATCTATCCTAATTGAAAGTTAACATTGTTTAATTTGGCAACAAGAAAATTTTGGATAAAGATCATGTTACAATGCTGGAATACAAAAGCCAGTTACCCTTATGCAAAATTTTACCTCAGATAAAACACAAGTAGCCTCTCCAAGGAAATCTTGGTCATTTAATTGGAGTGTCTGTAAAACTATGAGATTTAGTGAACTTCGGAATTTCTATTCAGTGGATAAATAAAATTTGGCAACAAACAAAGAAACATGAAAACCATGATTAACTATACCAAAATCAACTAATCAAAAGAAAAGGTAGTGGCCAGCAAATAAAAACAGTGACTTGCTGACATACAACTCAAACCAAGCCCTCATGTCAAACAGGCAATGTCTTACGCCACATAATCTCCAAGATGAACCTGCATAGAGGACACAAAGAAGAAAAACCATTTCTTCCCAAACCAAGGGAACAGAATTTAACTCATATAAGCCTTGAGGAATGAGCAAGCATCCCTGAAAATCTAAACTGCAAATGGCATATTATCTGTTTTAAAAAAGCATGCAATAAAGAGAGCACCTCATGTAATAATAAACTAAACATGCAAATTAAGTATTAAAAGGAGCAAAGGGCCAGCCTATAGAAGACAAATCGAAACATCTTGGGTAGAGTAAGTAAGTTGGCACATCCTAGGTCAGTTCCAACTTACTTTTGTGCATCCAGTGTACATGAATTTGGATCTAAGGTAGACGAATGGTCAGCCCTTACAAGGTCAATGAGAACTCATTGTGGCCGAAGTATCATATCCCATCCCACCCAGGATACGATACCTCGTGCCACATGTTAATATCGGTACACAGGTTAGGCCTGATTGTTCAGAACCAAGGTTAGCACAGCTTTAAAGGATTTGGTAAAATTTGGTCACTGCTTCATCTTTCATGTGAACAGTCGAGATTTGTAGACATTTTAGTCATAAACATAGTCAAATTTTCAAATTTCAAGTCATGCTTCTGGACCATTTAAGAATTTCAAAAATAGCTATAGAAAAGGGAATTTTGGTTTATCCAACTCGTATCAATTTTATCTGTCTTGAAACATTCTCCCATACAAAATTAAACAAAGTCAATCTGAATATTACATCATACCAATCTGTCTTCCACGATGGCATGTTTTTATTTTCTAAGGTAAAGGGTGGTAATTGGGAATCCCATGGAGAAATTGGAATTCCATACTCAGTTGAATCTTTAACAGCATCAAGCTTCAGATTTACTTTTACGTCTTGATCAAACTAGCATTAGAACTTGTTGATAAAGTACTAGTTAACTTGGAAGGTTAAGACCATTTTCCAGTATACGATTGGAAGCCAAACTGCTGTAAGCCTATAACCGATGCAACCCTTTCTTTCATGGTCCAATACATGCCCTAAGAACTCTCAAATTACATCTAACATGGCAATGACAAAAGCAAAGAACAATTGCAATTCCAAATTTAGGCCTCGTTTAGTTGGAGGGTTGGTTTTGGACAAGAGAGAAAAAATATATATATTTTTTGACATGTGGAAGAGAGAATATTTTATTTTATAAGTTTAATGAAAAAATTTATTTTAATATTATGATATATGTAAGATGTAAAATAAAGTTGGTTTTAATATTAAAATTTGTGTTGGATATAAAATAAAGTTAATTTTTAAAGTTATTGAAATAAAGTTAAAATAAAGTTGGTTATTGAAATTTGTGATAAATTTAAAATATTAATAAAATAATATTTAGCCTCTTTTTTGTGACATGAACAAAACAAGGACTAGGAAGAACCTAAAATAAGAATGCAAAACCATACCAGTGCACACAATGATTCTGCAACAAAGCCTTGTAAAAAAAACTAGAAAAACAAAAAACAAAAAATACATAGAGCAACAAGTGAGTCCCTCCCTTTTGAGGAAAAATAATTTCTCCACTGATGGCACTGTTAAACATGTTGACATAACTTGGAGCTATAACATACTTCCCTACAAGTTGCCCATAACTTAGATTTCGCAATATTTTGTTCTAAGAACATAGTAAATTTTTCTACCTCAAAGAAAACAATGCTTGTCAAAAGCAACAAAGAACAAGGATACCATGTATCTATAGATAGGGAACTCTTCCTTACAAGTAGAATCTAGAAGTCTTATCTTCTAAAAATTGTTAATACATCAAGTTTTAACCAACCTCCCTCAACAACTACAACAATTAAAATAACAACAAAACCTTAACCCAAATTAGTTAGGGTTAGCTATATAGATTTTTCACTTTAGGTGCAAGTAAGTCTAAGATCAGGTTTAATAATCATATCTAGTTGTTTTGATCTCCCACCCCCAAAAAACTCTCTTTAATGTCATAGTTTATCCTCACATTTATATACATGGACATCTATAGGTTGATGCTAGTAGCGGACAAATCATCCTAAGCACCCCTCCCATATCTTTATCTCCATACGTATAACAGTCACACTCTAACTTGAACATTTCATAATACAATCTACTTCAGTGTGACCACCCATTCATCTAAATATCCACATCTAACAGTAATCTAATAGATATTTTGTCACTTAACTATCCACCACCACAACGACTAAAACATTTATAATATATATATATTAGTATTGCAATTTTTGTAGCTTTTAAAAACTGAATTTGGATAATATCATATCATCATAGAATGTAAGAGGCTCCCATGGGAATCCAAACCAAAATATAGAGGTACAAGAATTGTTCAGGAAA
>KZ451900.1:1370616-1383817 GCA_002786265.1 Apostasia shenzhenica | reverse complement strand
AAAAAAAAAAAATACATAATGTAATAAATTCCTCACACAAACGAGGAAATACTAAATAACATGCCTAAAATAATGATCACTGAAATAGAAACAACTAATACAAAATAAATGCGAGAAATAAAATCATCCCAAAATGGAATCTCCAATCAATCAGAATAAATAGGAGATTTCCAATCTATCGAGTCAGCGATCCGCAGCATCCATCTTTCCCAATCTGTCCTGATTGTCAATCAATTCAGATCGAAGCAGCATGGCTAGATCTCGGCCGTCGACGATAAACTCTGCCAGGAATGAATCGACGGTCGATCGTGGTGTCCCCACCACATACTCACCTGATTCAACTCCTGTCCTCCTTCCGTATTTTACTAAGCTTGATAAGGCATTTTATAATCTACGTGTATGTATCTCAGGCAACACAATTCTATACCATAAAAAAAAAGGTTCAAGAATTTTAATCCACAGGAAATATCTGACAAGACCTTTGAAAAAATAGACAGCAGTAAAACGATAGAAAACCTTGAACATCATTGCTGAACCATAAAATGCCTGCTAAATAACGTGGAAGGAGAATAAGGCAGGGTAGAAGGTTACCTTGACAGGTGTATTGTGATACTTGGTGTCAACATCAAATATTTGAAACCTGATATTAGGAATATACGTTGAAAGATCAATCAGCAAAATAAAATAATAGTCGATGGATCTAAACTAATTCTATTCAATAAGATAACGTCTCATGCTTACACCAATGGTTGGACAATCTCAAATTGGTAGTTGACAATAAATTTTGTGATCCACGCAGGATTAAGGGAATTCATAATCACTTCAGTCCGTCCAATCTCTTGAAGCTTGCCATCAGGCTTCTTTGCAAACAGAACTGCCATTGGATCACTCTACACCAGAGTTGACATAAAAATTAACCAAAATACAACAAGAAAGCAATCTCAAGGTAGAAAAAACACATAAGATTAAATTTTCATTCTAAATAAATATAATTAGAAAGACAATTCTTCCAAAAAAAATAAAAAGAAAGAATGACAAGTCACTTTGGCAGTTTTGTGGTTTAGGGAGTATGATGCATCTGAAGAGTTGAGTAACTACTTTGTCTTCACATTTCATCAAAATGAACCACTTTATTCTAGTGCTCAACTGATGGCATAAATCATTCAAGAAAGTACCATAAAGAAATGCTTAAAGCAGCTTCGAGTTTGAAACAATTGTAATTCAGTTTCACCATAAAAAGGAATTATTGTGCTACAAGATGTCCATGCATACAAAATGCTAGGAGAAAGAATCGTACCGACGAGAGTACATCACGGTCACGAAGCTTTGTTGCTGAAACTGATAACTGAGAAAAATCCGTCAATGATTTAAGTCAATAAAACGAATAGAAAACAGATATGAATCAACAAGATACAGCAAGCAGAAATAAGGGAAGACATCAACCAGAATTGGTGATAAATCAGTTTAAAATTTCTCTTCATTTAATGCACCAATGTCATCAAAATGATGCTATACATAAGTAGTTTGAATATATACAAAAATGACTTGATTACTAATGGGCCTTACAGGCTTGGATCCAGCGGAACTCATAACTCATCTTCCATCGAAAGAGTAGACAATAGACATGGACTCATGGGCAGGAACATGCGACTAAATTTGACAAATATCAACGTTATATGTAATCAAACTACATATATATATATATATAGCATTAATTTGATGGCCTTGATACATTAAATGCTAAATAATAGCTAATACATAAGCTACCTACAACACAAAGAAACAACGAACATCAATTAATAACTACAGCCTGAATTTAATAATTATTAAAATTGATGTACTGCTGACATCCAATACAAAAGAACGAAATAGGCCTTCATGTGATTTTCCTCATTCACTGAAGATCATAAGCTAAAATATATAGTTATAGTTATGATACATGGAAGTTAAATGAGGTTTTTAAACTTCACAAATCATGCTACTTCAATAATTTAACCAATCACATAATGTGCTAATTGGGAAACAAAGAGCTACAAAAAAGACATGAAAATTGGAAAATTCTAACATGTAACCAAAAGACGGCATTGAAACTTGCCGAAATCAAAGGAGAAAAAGCATCAACTCAAAAGTACAATTCCGCGTAGCTGGCGGTGCCGCGATCCAATACATAAAAAGAGAATAGCGGGAAGCTTAGCGTTAGGGTTTCCGTCGATGAAGGCCTGACCTCGACCTGAGAGTAGAGGCCGCGAAGGCCGCGAGAAATGAGCAAATGATCGACGGCGTCGTTCCGTTCAGGCGCAGCGTTTCCGCTACCAGCACTCCGGGACCCGGCGCCGACGCGCTCCTGACCACCGCGGACATCGGAAAAGAACGAACCCATAGCTCTCTGCAGCCCCTGAAAGCCCTCTCTATGAGGAAACGGTGACGGAACGATCTATGTGCAGAGAAGCCGCCGATGTTCCGAGAAGCGGTGGCTTGGAGTTGGTATGGATGACGGATGGCGTTCTCCTCTGACACTGAAATCAAGTGGGAGTGGTAGAGTCGGCAATCTCGCTTTTTACTAAAATTTGACTTGGCCCGGCCCGAGGGGGCCCACCAGGCCTACTGAGGAAATTAGTTGACGCTAAAAATTAACTATTTTATATATTTAATATTTAAATTTTTAATATTATATATTAATCATAAAATTATAATTTTTATTAAATATATACTATAATTTCGTGATATAAATTAGGCATAAATTATAATTTTTATATTATTTTTATGATCAATATATTAAAGAGTGACAAATATATTATTTTAATATGTATATTTGCATATTTAGACTTTGAAAATTAGGTAGTATTTATTCTTGAAATTTTAATATTATTGGAATGATATACGAGCTTAGCCTTTATTTGGTTGATAGCTAAGTTAGACGTAACTATTTTTTTTTTTAAAAAAAATAATCTATATAATTTTTAATACTTCAATTAATTTTATTTAATATTTTCATAATTAATTAACTTTATTTCTCGTCATATATATATATATATATATATATCTCAAAAAAGCTATATATTTGTTTATTAAAAAATTTAAAAAATAGTTATGACTAAGTTGACCACTAACCAAATAGATAGGCCTGTCAATGGATCGGATCATGACCCGATCCGATCCGATACTGATCTGATCCGTTTACAAATAAATGAATCGGATATGGATCACCATTGACCCGGCCCGTTTAAAATTCGATCTGTTTATGTAATCTAATTTGTAGTTCATATAAGAATATATTATAATAAATAATTTTTTTGTTAGAAGACTCAAGTAAAGAGTATCACTATAATTAACTAATAAAAGATTCTCACAGATAATATTAGTAGATTATAGTTTATAGTGCTCATTTTATATTTCACAATATATATGTATATATATGTATTACAAATACTAATTTTTTATATTAAAATATTTAATTAATTCATAAAAATATAATATCCTCTCTTATTTTATTTTCAATAAATTCGACATTATTTTAAATTTGATTATGAAAAATATTTAAAAATAACTACTTTTATTGTAAATGAATTAAATCCGAAAACTCGAGTTCTGAACTGATTCGATTTCCGACTCGAGAGGATATGGATCAACTATGACCTGATCCGATGTATAACCTAATCTGATATATATGGATTTGGATCCGGGTCAGAGTCAACCCGACCCGAATCCGATCCATTGACAGGCCTACAAACAGAGCATAAAAGCAATGTCACTACGACACATCAGTATTCATATCGCTCATTACATCCAACTGAATGTAACAACTGACTATATAACTTTTGGGTAAACCTAAGTTGCATACTAATGTAGATGATCTAGAGTGGTGCTCAGCGAAAGCAATGTCACTAGATGTTTGACTTTTCAATGTAATAACTAGATGTCTCACTTTTCAGTGAACCCAAGCTGCATGCTTATAAGGTTGGATCTAATAAGTTATTTTAATTGAATACAAGCAATTGTGTGAGTATTCAATTAGTTTTTATTGTATTCGAAGAAAATATTTGTAATTTGACTTTGATCTTGTCTATATAAAGGTATTTTAATATAATACTCTGATTACAAATCTAATGTTTACTATATTGATGTATTTTAATTGAAAATTGATATTTGGCGATCTATTAGGGACATTTAATTATGTTTTAATGTAATTCCTATAATTACACATCATTTATCAGCATATTGATCAATTTTAAGAGAATAGTCTCTTTTAGGGTCTGATTTATGACAAGTCGAGTTCAAGCATTTAGAGTATGATTCACTGCATAATAAGTTATTTTAACTGAATACAAGCAATTGTGTGAGTATTCAATTAGTTTTTATTATATTTGAAGAGAATATATGTAATTTGACTTTAATCTTTTCTATATGAAGATTTTTTAACATAATACTCTGATTACACACCTAATATTTTGCTATATTGATGTATTTTAATCGAAAATCGATATTTGACAATCTATTAGGGATATTTGATTGTGTTTTAATGTAATCCCTACAATTATACATCTTTTTATCAGTATATCAATTACTTTTGAGAGAATAAGTATTTTTAGAGACTGATTTATAATATATGAATGAGTTTGAGTTAAATGGTGATATTTTTGCAGCTATTCATAGCATTACATTGAATTCAAGTGGAATACAAGCATTTAGAGTACGATTTATTATATAATAAGTTATTTAAACTGAATACAAGTAATTATGTGAGTATTCAATTAATTTTTATTATATTTAAAGAGAATATATGTAGTTTGACTTTAATCTTGTCTATATGAAGGTTTTTTAACATAATAGTTTGATCTAATATTTGCTATATTGAAGTATTTCAATCGAAAATTAATATTTGGTGATTTATTAGGTATATTTGATTGTGTTTTAATATAATACCTATAATTACACATCTTTTTATCAGTATATTAATCTATTTTAATAGAATAAGCATTTTTAGGGATTGATTTATGACATATCGATAAATTTGAGTTGAATAGTGATGTTTTTGTAGCTATTCATTGCATTACGTTGAATTCAAGTGGAGTACCCTTTAATATAATACTCTGATTACATACCTAATGTTTGCTATATTATTGTATTTCAATTGAAAATTGATATTTGACAATATAGTAGGGAAATTTGATTGTATTTTAATATTAATATCTATAATTACACATCTTTTTATCGGTATATCGATTAATTTTAAGAGAATAAGTTCTTTTAAAAACTGATTTTTGACAAATCAATGAATTTGAGTTGAATAGTAATATTTGTTGCAGCTATTCATTACATTACATTGAATTCAAGTGCTGTACAAGCATTCAGAGTATGATTCATTGCATAAAATATTATTTTAACTGAATACAAGCAATTATGTTAGTATTCAATTAGTTTTTATTATATTTAAAGATAATATATGCAATTTGATTTTGATCTTGTTTATACGAAGGTATTTTAATATAATACTATGATTACACACCTAATATTTGCTATATTGATGTATTTCAATTAAAACTTAATATTTGACGATGTATTAGGGATATTTGTTTGAGTTTTAATGTAATACCTATAAGTACACATTTTTTATCAATATATCGATCAATTTTAAAAGAATAGGATGTTTTAGAGACTGATTTTAGACATATGAATAAATTTGAGTTGAATGACGATATTTTTACATCTATTAATAGCATTACGATGAATTCAAGTGGAATACAAGCATTTGGAGTACAATTTATTATATAATAAATTATTTTAACTTAATGCTAGCCATTATATGCGTATTCAATTAGTTTTTATTATATTTGAAGAGAATATAAGCAATTTGGCTTTGATAGCGTCTATATGAAGGTATTTTTACATAGTTCTTTGATTACACGACTAATATGTGCTATATTGATGTATTTTAATCGAAAATTAATATTTGACATCTATTAGTGATATTTGATTCCGTTCTAACGTAATACTTACAAATATAAATCTTTTTGTCAGTATATCGATCAATTTTAAAAGAATAGGCTCTTTTAGGTACTGATTTATGACATATTAACAAATTTGAGTTGAATAATAACGGTTTTGCTGTTATTCATTGCTTTACATTGAATTCAAGTGGAGTATAAGCACTTAGAGTATGATTTATTGTATAATAAATTATTTTAACTGAATACAAGCAATTTTATAAGTATTCAATTAGTTTTTGTCGTATTTGAAGAGAATATATATATATAATTTGACTTTGATCTTGTCTATATGAAAGTTATTTAATGTAATACACTGATTTTTTTTAACATAATACTCTGATTACACGACTAATATTTGCTATATTGATATATTTTAATCGAAAATCGATATTTGGCAATCTATTAGGGATATTTGATTGCGTTTTAATGTAATACCTACAATTACACATCTTTTTGTCAGTATATCGATTAATTTTGAGAGACTAAGCTCTTTTAGACACTAATTTATGATATATTAAAGAATTTGAGTTGAATAGTGATGTCCTTGCAGCTATTCATTGTATTATATTGAATTGAAGTGGAGTACAAGCATTTAGAGTACGATTCATTGTATAATAAGTTATTTTAACTGAATACAAGCAATTGTGTGAGTATTAAATTAGTTGTTATTGTATTTGAATAGAATATATATGTAATTTCTCTTTGATCTTGTCTATACGAAGGTATTTTAATATAATACTCTGATTATACCCCTAATATTTGCTATATTAATGTATTCAATTGAAAATCGATATTTGACGATCTATTAGAGACATTTGATTGAGTTTTAATATAATACCTATAATTATACATCTTTTTGTCAATATATCGATTAAAGTTAAGAGAATAGACTCTTTTAGAGACTAATTTATGACATGTCAATAAATTTGAGTTGAATAGTGATATTTTTGCTGCAATTCATTTAATTACGTCGAATTCAAGTGGAGTACAAGCATTTAGAGTTTGATTCATTGCATAATAAGTTATTTTAACTGAATACGAGCAATTGTATAAGTATTCAATTAGTTGTTATTGTATTTGAAGAGAATATATGCAATTTCTCTTTGATCTTGACTATATGAACGTATTTTAACATAATATTCTGATTACACAACTAATGTTTCCTATAATGATGTATTTCAATCGAAAACCGATATTTGACTATATATTAGGGACATTTGATTGAGTTTTGATGTAATAATACCTACAATTATATATATCTTTTTATCTGTATATCGATTAAGTTTAAGAGAATATGCTCTTTTAGAGACTGATTTATGCATATCGATGAATTTGAGTTGAATAGTGAAGTTCCTGCCGCTATTCATTGCATTACATTGAATTCAATTGAAATACATGCATTTGGAGTACGATTTATTAAATAACAAGTTATGTTAACTTAATGCTAGCCATTATATGAGTATTCAATTAATTGTTATTGTATTTGAAGAGAATATATGCAATTTAACTTTGATCTTATCTGTATGAAGGTATTTTAACATAAAACTCTAATTACATAGCCAATGTTTGCTATATTATTGTATTTTAATAAAAAACTGATATTTGGTGATCCATTAGGGATATTTGATTGTGTTTTAATATAATACCTACAATTACACATCATTTGGTCAGTATATCAATTACTTTTAAGAGAATAAGCTCTTTTAGAGTCTGATTCTTGACATATCAATGAATTTGAGTTGAATAGTGATATTTTTACAACTATTCATTGCATTACGTTGAATTCAAGTGAAGTACAACCTTTAAGGAACGATTCATTGTATAATAAGTTATTTTAACTGAATACAAGTAATTGTGTGAGTATTCAATTAATTTTTATTATATTTGAGAAGAATATATGTAATTTGACTTTGATCTTATTTATACGAAGGTAGTATAACCTAATACTCTGATTACACAATTAATATTTGCTATATTATTATATTTCAATTGATAATTGATATTTGACGATCTGTTAGGGACATTTGATTGAGTTTGAATATAATACCTGCAAATACATATTTTTTGTCAGTTTATCAATCAATTTTAAGAGAATAGGATCTTTTAGAGACTGATATATGATATATGAATGAATTTGAGTTGAATGGTGATATTTTTGCAGTTATTCATAGCATTACGTTGAATTCAAGTGAAATACAAGCATTTGGAGTCCGATTTATTATATAATAAATTATTTTAATTGAATACTAGCTATTATATATGTATTCAATTAATTTTTAATGTATTTGAAGAGAATATAAGCAATTTGACATTGATATTGTCTATTTATAGGTATTTCAACATATTACTCTAATTACACAATTATTATTTGCTATATTGATGTATTTTAATGAAAAATTGATATTTGGCATCTATTACGGACATTTGATTGCGTTTTAATGCAATACATGCAAATACACATCTTTCTGTCATTATATTGATCAATTTTAGGGGAATAGACTCTTTTAGAGACTGATTTATGACATATCGATGAATTTGAGTTGAATAGTAATATTTTTGCAGCTATTCATTGCATTACGTTGAATTCAAATGGAGTACAAATATTAAGATTACGATTCAATGTATAATAAGTTATTTTAACTAAATCAAGCGATTGTGTGAGTATTCAATTAGTTTTTATTGTATTTGAAGAGAATATATATAATTTGACTTTGATCTTGTCTATACGAATGTATTTTAATATAATACTCTGATTACACACCTAATATTTGTTATATCGATATATTTTAATCGAAAATCGATATTTGGCAATCTATTAGGGATATTTGATTGCGTTTTAATATAATTCCTACAATTACACATCTTTTTGTCAGTATATCGATTACTTTTGAGCGAATAGGTATTTTTAGAGACTGATTTATGACATATGAAAGAATTTGAGTTAAATGGTGATGTATTTGCAGCTATTTATGGCATTACAGTGAATTCAAGTGGAACACAAGCATTTAGAGTACGACTTATTACATAATAAGTTATTTTAACTGAATGCTAGTCATTATATAAGTATTCAATTAATTGTTATTATATTTGAAGAGAATATAAGCAATTTGACTTTCATATTGTCTATATGAAGGTATTTTAACAT
Organism: Apostasia shenzhenica; assembly: GCA_002786265.1. Lineage (NCBI taxonomy): Eukaryota > Viridiplantae > Streptophyta > Magnoliopsida > Asparagales > Orchidaceae > Apostasia > Apostasia shenzhenica. The sequence continues at coordinate 1,374,685 of KZ451900.1, read as the reverse complement.
AATACTCTGATTACACGACTAATATTTGCTATATTGATATATTTTAATCGAAAATCGATATTTGACAATCTATTAGAGATATTTGATTGCGTTTTAATGTAATACCTACAATTACATATCTTTTTGTCAGTATATCGATTAGTTTTGAGAGAATATGCTCTTTTAGAGATTGATTTACGACATATCAAAGAATTTGAGTTGAATAGTGATGTTTTTGCTGCTATTCATTTAATTACATTGAATTCAAGTTGAGTACAAACATTTAGAGTACAATTCATTGCATAATAAGTTATTTTTACTGAATACAAGCAATTGTGTAAATATTGAATTAGTTGTCATTGTATTTGAAGAGAATATATGCAATTTCTCTTTGATCTTGCCTATACGAACGTATTCTAACATAATACTCTGATTACACATCTAATATTTTCTATAATGATGTATTTCAATTGAAAATCAAAATTTGGCGATCTATTAGGGATATTTGATTGTGTTTTAACGTAATCCCGACAATTACACCTCTTTTTATCAGCGTATAGCTTACTTTTGAGAGTATAGACATTTTTAGAGACTGATTTGTGACATATAAATAAATATGAGTTGAATGGTGATGTTTTTGCAGCTATTCATGGCATTACGTTGAATTCAAGTGGAATATAAGTATTTGGAGTACGATATATATAAAATAATAAGTTATTTTAACTCAATGCTAGACATTATATGAGTATTTAATTACTTTTTTTTATATTAGAAGAGAATATAAGCAATTTGACTTTCATATTATCTATATGAAGGTATTTTAACATAATACTCTGATTATACCCTTAATGTTTACTATATTGATGTATTTTAATCGAAACTCGATATTTGGCAATCTATAAGGGATATTTGATTGAGTTTTAATGTAATACCTACAATTATAAATCTTTTTGTCAGTATATCGATCAGGTTTAAGAGAATAAGCTCTTTTAGAGACTTATTTACGACATATCAAAGAATTTTAGTTAAATAGTGATGTTCTTGCAGCTATTCATTGTATTATATTGCATTCAATTGAAATACATGCATTTGGAGTACGATTTATTACATAATATGTTATGTTAACTTAATGCGACCAATTAAATGAGTATTCAATTAATTGTTATTGTATTTGAAGAGAATGTATGCAATTTGACTTTGATCTTGTCTGTATGAAGGTATTTTAATATAAAACTCTAATTACACATCCAATGTTTGCTATATTATCGTATTTTAATCAAAACCTGATATTTGGTGATCTATTAGGGACATGTGATTGTATTTTAAAGTAATACCTATAATTACACATCTTTTGGTTAGTATATCGATTAAGTTTAAGAGAATACGCTCTTTTAGAGACTGATTCTTGACATATCAATGAATTTGAGTTGAATAGTGATATTTTTGCAGCTATTCATTGCATTACGTTGAATTCATGTGGAGTACAACATTTAAGGTACAATTCATTGTATAATAAGTTATTTTAACTGAATAAAAGCAATTGTGTAAGTATTCAATTTATTTTTATTGTATTTGAAGAGAATATATGCAATTTGACTTTGATCTTGTCTATACGAAGGTAGTTTAACCTAATACTCTGATTACACAACTAATGTTTGTTATATTGATGTATTTCAATAGATAATTGATATTTGGCGATCTATTAGCGATATTTAATTGAGTTTGAATGTAATACCTACAAATACACATTTTTTGTCAGTTTATCGATCAATTTTTGGAGAATAGGATCTTTCAGAGACTGATATATGATATATGAATGAATTTGAGTTGAATGGTGATGTTTTTGCAGTTATTCATAGCATTACGTTGAATTCAAGTGAAATACAAGCATTGGGAGTACGATTTATTATATAATAAGTTATTTTAACTGAATGCTAGCCATTATATGAGTATTCAATTACTTTTTTGGCATCTATTAAGGACATTTGATTACATTTTAATATAATAAATGCAAATACACATCTTTCTGTTAGTATATTGATCAATTTTAAGAGAATATACTCTTTTAGAGACTGATTTATGAATATCGATGAATTTATGTTGAATAGTAATGCTTTTGCAGCTATTCATTGCATTACGTTGAATTCAAATGGAGTACAAATATTAAGAGTACGATTCAATGTATAATCAGTTATTTTAACTAAATAATGCGATTGTGTGAGTATTCAATTAGTTTTAATTATATTTTAAGAGAATATATATATAATTTGACTTTGATCTTATCTATACGAAGGTATTTTAATATAATACTCTGATTACACACCTAATATTCATTATATTGATGTATTTTAATCGAACATAGATTTTTGGCAATCTATTAGGGATATTTGATTGCATTTTAATGTAATCCCTATAATTACCCATCTTTTTATCAGTATATCGATTACTTTTAACAGAATAGGATCTTTTAGAGACTGGTTTATCGTATATGAATAAATTTGAGTTAAATGGTGATGTTTCGCAGCTATTTATAGCATTACGTTAAATTCAAGTAGAATAGAAGCATTTGGAGTACGATTTATTACATAATAAGTTATTTTAACTGAATGCTAGTCATTATATAAGTATTCAATTACTTTTTATTATATTTAAAGAGAATATAAGCAATTTGACTTTCATATTATCTATATGAAGGTATTTCAACATAATACTCTGATTACACTACTAATGTTGTTATATTGAAGTAATTTAATCGAAAATCGATATTTGGCAATCTATTAGAGATATTCGATTGCATTTTAATGTAATACCTACAATTACACATCTTTTTGTCATTATATCGATTAATTTTGAGAGAATAGACTCTTTTAGAGACTGATTTACGACATATCAAATAATTTGAGTTGAGTAGTGATGTTCTTGCAGCTATTCATTGTATTATGTTGAATTCAAGTGGAGTACAAGTATTTAGAGTGCGATTCATTGCATAATAAGTTATTTTAACTGAATACAAGTAATTGTGTGAGTATTCAAGTAATTTATATTGTATTTGAAAAATATATATGCAATTTGACTTTGATCTTGTCTATACGATGGTATTTTAACATAATACTCTGATTACACAACTAATATTTCATATCATGTTGTATTTAAATTGAAAACCGATATTTGGCGATCTATTTTGGACATTTGATTGTGTTTTAATGTAATACCTACAAGTACGCATTTGTTTGTCATTATATCGATTAATTTTGAGAGAATAGGCTCTTTTAGAGACTGATTTACGACATATAAAACAATTTGAGTTGAGTAGCGATGTTCTTGCCGCTATTCATTGTATTATGTTGAATTCAAGTAAAGTACAAATATTTAGAGTACGACTCATTGCATAATGAATTAATTTAACTGAATACAAGTAATTATATATGAGTATTCAACTAATTTATATTGTATTTGAAAAGAATATATGCAATTTCACTTTGATCTTGTCTATACGATGGTATTTTTAACATAATACTTTGATTACACAACTAATATTTCATATCATGATGTACTTCAATCGAAAACTGATATTTGGCGATCTATTAGGAACATTTGATTGAGTTTTAATGTAATACCAACAAGTATGCATTTTTTTGTCAGTATATCGATTAATTTTTATAGAATAGGATCTTTTAGAGACTGATTTATGACATATGAATGAATTTAAGCTGAATGGTGATGTTTTTTGCACCTATTCGTAGCATTACGTTGAATTCAAGTGGAATACAAGCATTTGGTGTACGATTTATTACATAATAAGTTATTTTAAATGAATGCAAGTCATTATATGAGTATTCAATTACTGTTTTTTATATTTGAATAGAATTTAAGCAATTTGACTTTCATATTGTCTATATGAAGGTATTTTAACATAATACTCTGATTATACCCCTAATGTTTGCTATATTGATGTATTCAATCGAAAACCGATATTTGGGGATCAATTAGGGACATTTGATTGAGTTTTAAATTTAATACCTTTAATTATACATTTATTTGTCAATATATCGATCAAGTTTAAGAGAATAGACTTTTTAGAGACTGATTT